>JAFFZH010013664.1:0-55319 GCA_018420115.1 Euura saliciscinereae
TTTGAAAATTCCAAGTGTAAATCATATCGAGGTCACGTGACTTTCATTTCACGGCTACTCTTGTTTTCGCGTAAAAGCCCTGAAACGTTGATTGCATAATAGCAGCAGTCAAAGCTGCCGAATAATCGACAAACCGTACAGCTCTGGAAAAAGAAACGCAATAATTCTTGATCAGGTGATACGAGTCAAGCAATCAAATTGATTCAATAAACAGATTTATTCGGTATCATACAAATAAACTAAATAATAAATAAAAATTATTTATATACTGAAAAAATTTGACGGAAATTATGCTAAAAGAGCGACTCGGAATACTAGGCATTGAAAAATATATTAATATCAAAGAAACTTAAGAAACAACAGGGTGACAAAATAAAGCACAGATTACGATAAGAGATTTAATCAGCTTTTACGATTTTATGCACGCTATGCAAAATCGTGTATCCTGTTTCTTTCAATAGATTTAAAAAATGAAAATTGGTAATTACTGAAAACTATATAAAAAAAAAGTAGATTTACAATCAAATCATCTAGTTTTATTTCAGCCGGATAAACTGATAAACTGTAATCTTTGTCCAGCCGAAATCCGCTCTATCTATCAGCAAGCGTTGAGACTCCAACACCTGTATCTCATCGTATCTCAATTAATTGAATAAATTATACACGCGATAATCTCGTATCGAAGATTATTCACCTAATCGTAAGCTGCGATCAATTAGACACCGAACACTGCTTGAACTTCTGTATACGACTCTCTATTTCTGGTCTGAAGTGTCTGATCAATCCCTGCACCGGCCAGGCCGCTCCGTCTCCCAAAGCACAAATCGTGTGAAGCTCGATCTGCTTACTGATTTCCCACAACATGTCGATCTCGTGCTCCTCCGCGTTACCCTCGACAAATCTGAGGCAAATAAATCAACGTTTAGAAGCTCGAATCCTCCGACTCGAATCCCGCCGTTATACGAACCTCCACATTATTTTGTACATCCAGTTAATTCCTTCTCTGCACGGAGTGCACTGCCCGCAGGATTCGTGCTTGTAGAAACTGATCAGGCGAGCAATGGCCTTGATCACGTCTGTTTGTTTGTTCATTACGATTACGGCGGCGGTGCCGAAAGAGCTCTGAACTCTTACGAGGTCGTCAAAGTCCATCAGGACTTCGTCGCAGGCTCTGAAATGTGTAAAGAGACGTTGTTACTTCTCATTCTTTATATCGTCGATTTTTGGGTTCAAAAGAGTGGAAAAATCCGGTTCCTACGATTTTGGGATTATCGGTGTCGACGAGCCTCCGGGAATCACTCCCAGGAGGTTGTCCCAGCCTCCGATCACTCCGCCGGCGTGTTTCTCGATCAGCTCCTTCAGAGGAACTGACATCTCTTCTTCAACTGTGCAGGGATTGTTCACGTGACCGGAAATGTTGTACAGTTTTGTACCGCTGTTACGCGGGCGACCGAAAGATGCGAACCATGATCCACCGCGGCGACAGATTGTCTGGAATTTTGAAAATTCAGTATGATTAGAAATTGCAAATATTCTGAAAGGGTGATCGAGGTATTTAGCGCACAATGGATACAAGTGTTAAGGAAATTTCTCATAGGAAGGGAATACTAACTTTGAGAGCATCGGCAACACTTTTAATACACAAAAAAGTGCGTCTGCAGAGTTCTTCGTGATAATTATTACTGGTTTTTTTCACTTAGGCGCTTTTTTCACTTCTCACCCAATTTGATTAAGAAATTGACTAATTAGTCAACTAATCGTTTAGATCTCATGCAAAATCAGAAAATCTTATCAGTTTTTTGGATTCTTTGGGGGAACATACACCTTGAAATATCAAAAAACTCAAAACTGTTCAAAAGTCATTTTTCAGACTTTTGAATGGTATTCACACGATTTGAGGACCATTTTTTTCCTGTCTATGATGCATAAAATAAAATCTATTGGTGAACCGATTTCAGTTTTCCGGGTCTCAAACTGTTCAATAAAAAAGGCCGTTTCAAAAGAAACAGAGAACTTTTTGATGATCTTATTTTTACTCGAGTTATCACAAGAAGTAACGTATGAAAACAGAACAACGCTATTTTATTATAGAGAATGATGAATATCTGGTACAATTTTGATCGGATCAAAAAGTTCTCTGTCCATTTAGAAAATACCTCTTTACTGAATAGTTCAAGACCAGAAAAACTGAAATCGGTCCACCGGTAGATTTAATTTTGTGCACTGTAGATAACTAAAAATGTGTTCCTAAAATCGTGGGAAAAGGTGTATTTTCCCCCTTAATTGAAGACTCGATTTTCATTCATGATTAAATATGTGAGAATTACAGAATTATTGAATACTTTCATTCCATTCTTCTTTTTTTTCATTCTTAATTATTTTGCCTACTCAGAACAATGTCTCATAATTCCTGTGATTTTTGAGTTGAGGAATCTAGACGAAATTTTCAAGTCTATCAATCATATTCTTTCGCTAAAATTCAATCGAATCATGTCTATAAATCGGCGTATGAAATCATGAGAATCAGTAAGGCTATAATACGCAGACCTTAGTATTCTCCCAAATCGCCAAAATTGAATGATTTTCGGCAGATTTACCATCAAAACTTCCAATATTCTACAATTTTTTGCTCCAAATCAATAAATGAAGGAGCGTTGATCCTATCAGTTCTTTCATCTCTCATCTTTCTCTTAAACTGTTAGTCAGCTTCCCACACCAACTTACAGGAGCAACGGCGACAGTTTCAACGTTTGTAACCGTCGTCGGGCATCCGAAGAGTCCGACATCAGCAGGGAATGGAGGCTTCAGCCTAGGTTTTCCCTGCTTTCCCTCAATAGACTCAATCAGGGCTGTTTCCTCCCCGCAAATGTAAGCTCCCGCGCCCCTTTGGACGAAGATATCAAAGTCGTATCCGGACCCGCATGCGTTTTTGCCGATCAGCCCGCTCTGGTAAGATTCCGCGATCGCGACCTGGAGGTTCGACGCCTCGTTGTAAAACTCTCCTCTGATGTAGATGTAGGCTGCGCAGGCGCCCATGGCTCTTCCGGCGATCAGACAACCCTCGACTAGCTTGTGAGGGTCGTGCCTGAGGATCTCGCGATCCTTGCAGGTCCCTGGTTCTCCCTCGTCCGCGTTTATCACCAGATATTTCGGCCTGCCATCGGACGGCTTGTTCATGAACGACCATTTCATCCCAGATGGAAAACCGGCTCCTCCTCTACCCCTCAGACCCGATACTTTGATCTCATTTATTATCCAGTCCGCACCCTTGTCGAGGATCTCTTTCGTCTTGTACCAGTCGCCGCGCTGCAGAGAACCTTTCAGTCTCCAGTCGTGACGGCCGTAGAGGTTCGTGAAAATCCTGTCCTGGTCGGACAAGTTTCCACCGACTTTCTGTTAATTGGGAATAGTTGGTTGATTATTCTTATTATTGATCGTGATTTGAATAGAAAGTCGAATTGAACGCGTTTAGACAGCAAAAAGTCATCTAAAAATCATCATCGAGACGTTATTGAGGTAAAAAACCACAGAACAGTGGTTTAAGGTCGTCCGAAGAAGTTTTGGGGACCAAAAATCGAATAAAAGTCTTCTTCTAGACGGTTTTTGATAAAAAAAAAGTATAGTAATGTGTTTTGGAGGTAAACAACGGCTCCAAGGTCAAGGTCATCTTGAACATGTAGTCTGTGATTAATTTAAAAAACAGAATTATTGATAAAACTCCTCTCTAATCAAGAAAAGAAAGAAAAAAAACACGAAAACACATTTTCTTGAAGCACTCAAATACGTAATATTTCGAAATTACGGGTTTTTTTTCAAACCTTTTTTCATGTTTGAGGATTGCTAATTAAAATTGATTAATAATAATGAATATCATCTAACCTTTCCCTCTGGAGCTGCATTTGCGTAGGTTTTAGCCTGCTGTTGGTTGTTCAAAACTGCACTGATGAGTCCTAATCGTCGTCGTTGGAGAGGTTAATGATTAAAGATCGAATATCTTGTATAACATAACTTTAAACGAAGCGAATAAATCTACGCGTCAATATGAAATATAAAACGTCGTATATCGACCCAAAAGTTACACAAATTGATGCAACAACACTAGATATAATAATACTTTACGCTTCTGACAATTATATAACCTTGAAGAAACAGTCGTGGATACCGTAACGGATTTTAATTGACAGTTTTAACCTTCTGACATTTTTTTAAAAGCAAGGTAAAAAAGTAGTTGATCAATCCTAGCCTGTTTCTTGACGATATCAATATTGTATTTTTAATAATCACCTAACTGCCCCCTCGGTAGTCGATGTGTGCATCTCGCGATAACACCCGCCATCTTTTCACTTCTTGTCACACACTGTGCAGTGTGCGCAGTAGTAGCTAGACTCGTGCTCACGCACGCTGATCGATCTCAGTAGTTCAGTAACGTAACGGTTCGACAACAGCGCCTCAAACGCGCCTCGAAGAATCAAGGATTTGAAGAATATCCTTTCCAAAATTGATTTCACAACTGCTTTAGTCCATTTTTTCTTCTATTCTTGGCAGAATGAACTCAAATCGAGCCTAAACTTCATTCTTTGGTATCGAAAATTGGAAGTAACAAAAAAAAAGTCGCTCCTCAAATTCTTTATAAATTGTACAATTGTAATCATTTTTTTGCATCGATGAAATCAAGCATTGAAGCAAAATTGAGCCACATGACCTCAACTTCATCCTTAGAATCGATTAAATGTGTTTGTTGATATTCTAATATGTATTCCCAAATTTCAGTCGATAAAGAAGATCGAGCTACAGTCACACTGACGTCTTCTTTACCGACGGAACATCGAGCGCGTGAAACAGCTGACAGGGGGTCAGTGGCGACGTTTGGCGACATCACATGACATTCGAGGGAAGGGAAAAGGGTTTTATTGAGACGTTGAGTTCAGTTGGAATAATTTTTTTTTATTGAATACAATAATAATAAGAGAAGACAGAACTATGACGGTGCATAATTTGTATATATTCTCGCGTAACGGAACGTTGTTGTATTACGCCGAATGGAACAGACTGAATAAGTCCGGGATAACGAAGGAGGAGGAGGCGAAATTGATGTACGGTATGTTGTTCTCGATAAAATCTTTCATAAACAAGATATCGCCGTTGGATCCAAAGGACGGTTTTCTCCACTACAAGACCAGCAAGTACACATTGAATTATCTGGAAACACCTTCGGGACTGAAGTTCGTATTGAATACAGACAACTCGGCGCAGAATGTTAGAAATTTATTGCAACAATTGTACAGTCAAATATACGTTGAGTTTGTGGTTAAAAATCCATTGTGCCAACTCAACGAACCCATCGAAAGCGAATTGTTCAAAAGCAAACTCGACGAACTCGTCAAATCTACACCGTACTTCTAGTCTTTGGCCATTATCGGAACGGAGGAAAGAACTCTAACCATGATTTTCTCTCGCTTCGTCAAATCATCGTCGACGAAGTGAAACACGTTCGTGTGTTGTGTTACTCTCTACTACGCATGCACACGTGAAAGAGACGCTGAAGTGGCGCCGCCTAGCGGCGCCCTCGAACACTGAACAGTGCGACGCGCCAGACTTAAAAATATTTATGTATACAAACCAAATCTACTGATGGATTGTTCGAAACAAGTGAAAAGGAGTAGATAGTCATCCTTAGTTTTCTCAATAATCTTAGTTTAAGTATTAAGGTTATCAAATTACATTGCCTTTATTAATTATAGTACTCATAAGTCTAAGAAGTTAGTAGCTTATTGTCAAAGCAGGGGATAATCTTTTGTTACTTGTTCAAGTATTACATTTCTCAATGGTATTGCCATTTCTTTTTTTCTATTTATGTTTTCCTCTGTGTTTATTCGATAAGGACCGAATATTTGTAACGCGAGTTTTCTTTTCACTCTTATACGATCCAACTGAAACAAAAACTGCTGATAAAAAAGCAAAATAAAAGACGAAATGAACAAATAAAAATCTGAATTACTTTTTCTACCCCCAGAATTTTATTATCTATGTATATCCAGACCCAATCCTGCTCTGTACACCCATACAAGTTTGATACATATACCGTGTCATTTCGTGGACGGTCACCATGCTGACTTACATTAATTGTAGCTGGATGAAAAGGAGGATGCGTGATTGGTCACCAACAATCAGTGCCATCTCGTTTGCATGTACCCAGGAGTCCACATCGTGACCATCCACAAATTCACACGGTATACGTATAGACACTGTTTATGAGCCAATTATAATAACAGACTTTGGATGGATGGATGGATGGATGGATGGTTGTTTGATCGAAGTATAGAAAAGACATGATATATATTTGTATCTATACCCAGAAATATATGTATGTATGCGTATAGAATAGCATGGCAATGTATAGTCTTAACAAGTTAAATCTATGAATAGACACAGATATTCAGAAATACTGAATCACTCTGCCCACTTCAGATCGTTGTCCAGCGTTGGTTACTAGTATCATATGTATAGTAATCGCGATCATTGCACAGTGTATTAAATTCAATATTGTGTACAAAGAGAGGAGGTGAGTACTTATCAACATTATTTGAAATGGCTCGTAACCACTCACCACAGTGACATAACCTACTCATGCGAATTTTGTTCACCCCCCATTTGTTCAAAAATTACTAATTGTAAGACGAATAGTTACAATTTAGTCATTTAGTTCAGCTGACTACGAAAATAATCCCCATCATACAGAATTGTGAAAAAGAAGGAAGATGAAGAACAAAGGAAGTACTCCGAAAACGATCTTCGGATGCTCTGAGTTACTGAGATCGTTAGACTTGCAGTCAACAATCTGTAACATCGAAGCAGGAAACGATCTTTCTGACTTGGGTAAGATAAACATTCGAAGCTCTAAAACCTTTATCACCACTCTTCTTGAGGCAATTAGTCGTTATCATTCATTTGTTTAAACAGTTTCATGCGATTTTTTCAGAAACTGAGTTATTGTACTCCGAATTCTGGACTGTTCGTATAATATACCTACCTGCGTCGATACAGTGTTGAAAAAAATATTTTCTATCCCCCTCCCCCCTTGAAGTTACGTGGGTAGACTCACGATGAACGAATACCAGCTGGTCGGTTGTATTTTCACCGACTTTCGTAGGTCTTTACAATCCTCAGTTCGGTTCGTCTTCGGTCCCAGTCCCGGTTTTGATCTCGGTCCGCTCGACCCAACCCTCTGGAGCCCCGAGATTACTCCCCGACTAAAACTAACTGTGTAATCTATTGAGGTTTATCTTACGATCGGACTGCAGCGGCGGCAGCAGTCAGTCGACGAGGACCTTTCCTCGACGTTGCATCCGCTAAATCTCCCGCGTTTTTTTTTAGTCTAACACTCAAAGACAAAAGGAGGAAGCAGAGGATCGGAGAATCGGACATTTCGGGCTCTAAAAAACAGCAACGAATGAACTTAGATAATATTTATAAATACGTATGAGAAACTATATAGGTAAAATTCACACGAGGAAAACATGGAGATCACTAGAGTTTAAAAAAATACGTGAAATAATAACATAGCGTGTAGTGTTGCGAATTGGTGTGATGAAAGAGCAGCTCAGGCTGGAACCGCTTCGCTCATTTATTTATGTAGTACTACGGTTATAGTGCTTTAGAGAAAGTTTAGTTTTTCGTTTTTCCATCTCTTTCTCTTTCTACAGCGAAGCAAGTTCTTCAGCTGTTCAGTTTATGCCGTTCGCGTGTCTCTACAGTCTCTGATTCTTACATGTGCGGTGTAGAAGTTTAGTTTTTCTGAAGGATTATTGTAAGTGAGAGCAAACGAAAAGACAGGAGGACAGTGAAGTAAGTGAGTTGTACAGTGACAGTAATTTTACATACCATGCATTTAAACGATTATTAAATACGTTTTAATTATTATTGAAATGAAATTAAATGGAATGGAATGTATCGGTGAATAAAAGATAACAAGATAACTAAACACGATTATATGCAGAGGTATGCGCATGATAGCGCCTTTTTAAAAACATAGGAACCAAGAATCGACGGGGTGCCAAAAATACCTGCTTGAAGTTAAGTAGGTTTAAGTTGAAACCGCGTTTAGCAGATTGTGAAGCGTGAAGAAGTTACACAGTTAGACACACAAAGCCACTCTGCTATAATGGTACTTTTTGGTCGCAAGGAACGCCGTAACCCTGTTGAAGACAGGCACCTATTAGCCAGCATGGATGCTATTAACGGTGCCAAAGTGCAATACCACGAGGTTGAAAATGGTAGGCTATTATACACACCGTTAATTCACTATATATTTGGTTTTCTTTCAGGTTTCAATTCACTTATTCAACCTTTATCTTCTTTCTCTTGATCGAAATGTCCCCTGAAATATAATTATTAGTAAGTTTTTGGGATAGTGAAGAAGCTTCAAAAACGTCTCGACACTTATGAATACCATTAGCGACTGTCAAAAATGGCTAGAAAATGTTAAGAACTGTTAGAATGACTCAAATCCAGTAACTGTCTGTATAACTGTCGAAAAGCTCTTATGCTGCAGTCATCAACTAAAACAATATGGAGGTGATGAAATTCTTCAATATAAGCTTCGAGAGTCGATAATATCAAACAATATCCTGTCCCAAAATCGATGGAAGAAATATTGAAAACCTTTTTACGGGCCAGTGAAAAGACTAAGTTGAGAACTATCAAGAATCTTGTTTATAAGAGTCAGTCGAATTTAGGCAAGAATTGTTTAAGCGTTCGATAAGTCCTTGAAACGATGAAAGATTGATAATATATGAGTACAAAATCAGGTCATAACGTTTTATGAGTCACTAACGACAGCCGGAAAACCTTTTAAATGTCAGAGTATCAGGAAGAAAAACCGTCAAAAACACCCGGCGAGTGACTTTGAACGGTCAAAAACTGTCATAAACCGTTCGAAAGTCAGCAAAGACCCCGTGAAACTGTGAAAACACTTAAAGAGTCAGTAGAACTGTGTCTGAACCTGTCAAAAACCTTTTTCAGGTAAATTCATTCAACAATGCATTCATTTCCTTCATCTTGATGTGTAAGTCAGTATGTGCGCCTCTGGGGTTTCTTTGAGCCCGTGGCACCAACGGCAGGTATAATCTTCGTGCAGGTAGTGCAGAGCTAAGGGTTGGAGAATGCGTCGAAGGCGCCATTCGGCCACCTGTAGCCTCTGGCTATATATTGATCCCGGGGGTTGTAGTTCGTTCGGGGGTGCAGCCACACCCGGTTGTAGAGGGACACCGTGGCATCCCCCATTCGGGTAGCCGGAAGCTCGGTTCGTCAGTAATGGAGAGTTCTGTTCCAGCCGCGTTCATGCACGTCCGTGAGAACATAGAAGAGCTTGGAAAGGTTGCTGACGACACGGACCTCGTCTTTCTTAAAGGATTGCTGGACAGTCCGGTGGTCACTTCTCTAATCAAGGTACAGTATACGTATGAACATAGGTAGATGGTAGATGTGCCTGTGTATGTGTTGTTACGTGTATGCGGTATGCATCCAATCAACCCTTGCGGAGTGTTGGTCCATTATCTAAAACTTAGTACTCGCGATTAGAGTCACGTCAATAAGAAGAAGAAGAATTGATTTCAAGCTTCCACATCGTTGTTAGAAGCAAACGAAGGAAGTCTTCAGATGTGGAGACTTTATTTGCATGCGATATAAATTGGGTCAAAGAATGGCAGGAGTTATGAAGAACACGTGATGAATCATTGTCAAGAAGCTTTAGAGAACCTTGTAAAAGTGTTAAAATTTGAGACTCGGTCTACAAATGTGTCATTAGTCTCATAGAAAACTGTCAAATATGATCTTGAAGTTCTGAAATACTGACAAAAACTCGTAGATTAGCTTCGATTACGAAGAAATATGTCAAACAGTGCCCGAATTGACAGTAGAATAAAAGAAGGTCAATGACCATACTAAACTGACAGATACATGATCAAGAAGCTGTCAGTTAATGTGTGTTCAAACAATTATTAGAAACAAGATTGGATTCTCATGTTTTTTTGTATACGATATAATTTTCGAAATGCATGGCATGGAGATTGGAGATTTTTTGGACCGGCTACCCAGTTTACGATGTTACATACCTCCAGACCTTGCAGCACACGTGTGCTTATACAATCCGTTAAAGTAGTACGCTGCAGTGACGTCATCGACTACACTGCACACGATTATTGTATACTTGTACGTACTGTGGTATGTGTGTTACAAATACAATAGCCAGTATAACGAGTGTACCGTACAGGCAGGTATACCTGGTAGAAGGAGTTATGCATAATTCATTAGGGCAAAGCGAGGAGGTGAGGGAGTTGTGGACATAGGTTCGACCATATTCTTTTTCCTCCATTCCCTCTTCTCCGTCATGCGTTTAACACACATACAGAGTACGAGATTTTTTATACCTGCACGATGTGTGATTGTGTGGGCTATAATTCTCTCCCACTTTTCTGTGCCACAGTCCCTATCCTTGTTCATCTTTCCCGGTATCAAAACCTGACGTTCATTATACGCCAAGCCCACATTCCGTTAACGCGTATGGCTGGCTGCATAGCACAGTGTAGGTACTGCAGTTCGTGTTATGAATATGAAAGGAAGTCAAACGTGTAATTTGCAGCGAACAATATGCAAATTCATTATGGCAATGTCAATTACTTGGTTTCCGAATTCTTACTGCCTGAAGTTTTCGACAGATTGCCTGATATCCTCACACAACCTTCAATGTGTATTATACAAGAAAAAAGGTTGAAGGAATCTGGGGAGATTGTTTAATTAAGTACTACAAGATTAGGTGGGTCAGAGGCTAGAGAGCAGAGATCCAAGTATCCGCCTGACATACCTATTGTACGTAGTGTCTCTACGTATATGATTGCTAATTGCATGAATCATGACGACCCGCTGGATGACCAGTGGTCGTGGTAATTACCGTAACGTTAACAATTGAGAGTGACCCTTGGAGACGGAAAATAATTGTGGCAGGGTCACCACGGCAGCTTAAAGTCATGCCTAGTGGTGAATATGATGAACGTTCATAAGTGTAACACGACTCTGTACCACTGACCATAGTATGAGTACGACATTACCATTATTCATTGCGCAGTTCCTGTGTGACTGTGTATCAAGATGTAATTTCAACTCTGATATCCACACTGTGCGAATCTGACTAATGAATAAAGTCTCTCTCAGTGTTCAAGTTCACTCGAAGCAATGTATGTACCTACTTGCAGAAGATCATTCAACATTTTAATATCTGATCAGAAAATATGAATAGGAATGGCAATAGAGTAGATCGGGATCATGACGAACTGTAATTAGCACAGTGTTACTGCACTGCATTCCCTGCGTACAGTTGCGCGAAGGTATAACGTTAATATCTACCGCCAATGAGAGTTGTTCGTTGAAAGTAAACACCACGAGGTATTCCAGTACTATACTGTATACACAGTAGCATACAACATAACGTAAACACGAAGTAGCTGTTATTGGTATATACACACAGCCTTTCGCAATACATGATTAACAAATGCAGCCATACACCACTAAGTGACAGAGGTTGATTGAAACAGCGTGTACTACACATTGAAGAAAGTTCAGAAGCCGTTATAATATGCCGAAGAAGAAGAAGAGCGACTATGAGATATAGAAAGTGGCAATTTTCCCTAATTGAGAGACATAGCCTGATGAAAGCAATTCAGAAGTCACCTGAACAGGCTCATGGTGGCTACTGGTTAAGGATAAGTCAGGAAATTCGCAAAATGGTCGTAGCGAAGTCAGGGAAAAGTCAGGGAGTTTGATGATGACACAAAACAAGATAGAATAAAAGATCTTCGCTCGGAAATCTCAATCAATGGAAATGGTAGCAAAACTTGTCTAAATTGCAAATAAAGAAGCATCTCAAAAATTATTTCCTTTCACCATTGATTCAGAGCATTGTTTATTACATACTTGCAAAACCACTAATTCGTCTGAATTTCAGTCAGAGTAAGATTATAATTTTGTCAGGAAAAGTCAGGATTTCTTTTTCACTTCATATAGTGGAAACCATGAGGCTGGAAAAAGCTACTTCCTCACATGAAGCCTACTTTGAACCTAAGAATTCTGTCTTCGATCGTCCTTTTTCAATTTCCTGTATCTCCTTCGATACGTTCCGAAAATCATGAAATTTTCTCATAGAGATTTATGAAATGAAGGAATGAGAATCGCTGATCGTCTGAACGATCGGGTTCAGGCAACTGGGGCCACAGGAACACAAACGTAGCTTAGGTATCGCGTTATACCAGCGATGTGGTGATGTGGTTTTCAAGTCGTCCCCACCTCCACCCTCCCCACCTGTTCGTTCCACGAGTTTCCCCCTGACTCCTGTTGCATGGACACTGTGTTCCACTACAGTGTTCCACGGATCCACGGTTGGATGTATCATAGTGAGAGTTTGAACGGCGTTAACGTAACGGACGAAACGCAAACGCAGTGTTGAAAAAGTTTAAAAAGAAATTCCTGAGGCGCGGTCTGGCCTCACCTCATCATCAACTTTTCGAACCAAGGTGACGATCTTACGCATTCAACCATCTCCATAGTGCATTTTACAGTCTTTTGCTTTTCGTCGTTGATCAGTGAAGGCAGAAGTTTAGGTGTGCCACCTCGAAAATATTCCTGGGTCTTTGATCAGTGTTTGAATGCAAAAGTTTCACGATAAGGTGTGGGAAATGAAATTTTGTTGACCAGAATTCCGTTACTCACACGTATAGAGTGAACAACAAAGGAGAAACAAATTTTTCCACTACTAATAACACAGGTGAGTGATCGCGAAGAGCGTTCTACTCCCGTCTAAGCATCGCACGTCGGACATGAACGCGACGCGTGTTGCAGTTTTTCGGGAGTTTTTATACAGACGCGTCACTCTCATATGGGATATTGCGAACGGAGTGAAACGTTAGAAAGTCGAATTCCGATTATAGCTTCAGGTATTTTTGGACCGCTGATTGCATTTTAGAGTCAGAAATTTCTCAAAGAGATTTTTCTCATTTTTTCCTGGTGATTAGCTCGACTTTTCATTCCAGTGAACAAATATCGTCGTGTGAGAGAAGGCAGAGTTCTACGGACTGGGCGTTTCCCTCGTGTCGTAGGACAGTGAGCAAGAGAAATAAAAACGATCACACGATATTCAATTTTCTATTCTAATGAAAAACTCCGATCAAGGATCTTTTTTCTCTTCACCACGCAGGATGCTTGCTTCACGATCCTTACTATATTGACCTCGTTCCACATCTTATCGTTATTTCTGGTCGATTGCTCAGTTCGGCTTGGCTTGGCTGAGATCTGCTTGCGCATACTGAAACGATCGAAGAATCTCAAATTCATCTTGAGCTTCGAGAAAAACGATTAAAAAATCTTCATGCGAAATTCTTCTCGTGCTTTTCGAGTTTTTCCAATCGCTAACAATCAAAAGGAGATGATCAAACTCAGAATTGAAGTTCGAATTGCTGAGAAAAAACATGAAGAAAGGCTGTAACACCGACGACAAAGAGAATTTAATCCGTTGTATCGCATTATGAAGGCTAGATTTTAGTGGCGCGGTCAATTGGAAGTGTCAGTATTTGAAAAGCGTGGGTGGGCGCGCCGAGTTGGTTGAATAAACTTCAAACAGTTCAGGCCACATTCATTAGGTATATCCATACTGCAAAGTTAACGAGAGTTTGTTTTTATGGACCGCACTACTAAATCCAGATGATCATCGGTACGTGAGAAATCGGTGATACAAAAACTATATTTGTGTAACACTTTGGAATTGATTTAGAATCACCGCACCGTTCGAAGTGACGACTTCCGGTTCTGAAGATAAACTAGACTCTACAAATTGCTCAATGTTGACAATGATTGCGCCTTGGGTTACGTGTTCAGAAGTCAATATTGCAAAGGAAATAATAAAACATTATTGGCAATCGTTACTCTTCGTGAATCAATAAATCGATTGATGTATTCTTGAATAATCGACACTTGGCTGGCTCAGAGCTTGAGAAGCTTCTTTTTTTAACATTACTGTATATTCAGGCCTGGCTGCCTCCGAAAACAAACAAACATTCATTGCAAGAGGTTTGAGATACAAGTTATAAACAATTCCGTTTCGGAGTGACGTTTCCGAAGTTAAATAATAACAAACACTATCTTAGTGATGATGCTTAGGATTAGTATGCGTATCATCAGTGCAGAAATTTTTGTTTAAACAGTAGAAATACCGATCTGCATACTCATCGCAATTCAATATTCAGTCAAGAGTATTTTTATGACAGTATATTATATAAATTATCGTTACGTCAGAAGAATGCGCTTCACGGTGTTGTAGTAATTGTCACGCACAATAAAAAGATCTAGTCGTCTGTGATGATTCGCGGTATGACGCTATTAGAGTCATTTGATAACGTTTTCAACGATTCAAATTCGATCCCACGAACGTTCTCAGAGAATTTCATCAAATTCCACCTGGGGCTACACTGAGAGACCTCTAATGCGAATAGTTGATGGTCCATATTGAAGTTCGACATCGACATACCATTCATAGACAAAAAATACCAAATTTAGTATGGTGAATGTGAAATATTATGATACTGCATGTCAAACGACTGGTTCGGTATGGCAATGTCAAAATCCGATATGGAGCTACCAATAATTATCCTTCATCCTCCCTTTTTTCCGTTCTCTTCTGTACTTTCGATGTAACAAAACAAATTTTTATATAGTTTCACCAACTATTCGCATAGAAAGTCCCTCAGTGTAAAATAGGTCTTCAAGAATTTGAAGAGAGATACCAAAAAGTTTTGATGATATTATAGATATACATGATCATCCGAAAAGCAGGAAAGACTCTTGATTATATACAGGGTGAGTTATCTCCGGGTCTGAACGAGGGAGTGGCTTATCACTGCTGATGCTCCGCCGTTTGGCGTGTCACAAACTGTTATCAACATCTAAGTTTACATCAAGCCGTCGATACTTGGTCTGGTCGAGTAAGGTATTGTTGACTGTCGAATGAAAACAATGTTAACTCAGATTTTGATAAGAGTTTGTGATACGCCAAGGGGCGGAGCATCAGCAGTGATAAGCCACTCCCTCGTTCAGACCCTAAGATAACTCACCCTGTATATGATAATCCGAATTTCCCTGAAGCATGATGCCGATCTTCACAGCAGTGGTAACATTTCCTCTTTGAATACCCAGGTTCAAGATCGTCTGGAAGAGTCTCCCGGTGTGCCAGTGAACCCAGTGTGCCAGGCGTGCGACATCGCCGACGAGATCGTCCACGGGTTCAAATCATCCCCTGACCAGAACGCCGAGGAATTGACAAAGCTTTTGAAGAAACCGCACCTTAAAGCGCTCCTTGAGACACACGACGCCGTAGCCGAGCGTCGGGACGCTCCGTTAACTCCTGATCAATCCTTCCTAACGATGCCAGCCGACGATAGAGCCGACGCCGTGAGGGTCGTCGGGCTCAGAAGAAACCCGGATGAACCATTGGTAAGAATGACTGACCTCTTTGTCCGTCTTGAGAAACTCTTCAACGTTCTTTCGTCATTCTTCAGGGGCTGACCGTGCATGTGGATGATGTCGGTAACCTGGTGATAGCGAGGATTCTGGGAGGTGGTACAGCAGCCCGTCAGGGGCTCCTGAGGATGGGTGAAATCGTCCTGGAGGTGAATGGCAAGGATGTTCACACTCCTGACGAACTCCAGCAGGCCATACACGAAGCCAAGGACAATCTCACTCTGAAGCTCGGTCCAGGACTAGCCAACGACGGATCTAGGCCTCTCAAGTCCACGGTATTTATCATCCTACACAATATAATAGGAAAGTTTCCTCAAATAGGGAAGTTTCCTCAGATTGAACCTTGACAAATGTCCATGATAAACGGTTGCGTGATAATTAAATACAATTTTTGAAAATTATGAGAATTATAGAATCAACTTCAGGTGACTGTAAACAGCAATTAAAAATTATCAATTTTCAAACGCCACGTGACGTCACACAGTACCGCGACTGCCATATTCTTCTGTTGACCTGCATTGCTGCCCATAGCGCCATCTGTGCGTAAGAGGCACTGTTTGACGTCACACGCGACCGCGAAATTCAAACGCCGTATTGAAAACCCTTGATTCACGTGAAAACCAATGATGAACAATTTATCAATCCGAATAGTCAAATTATCAGATAAGAGAGTAAAACAAAAGATAGAGGATACAGATTTTAAACTTCCTTCCTCAGTGCTACATGCGCGCGTTGTTCGACTACGACCCGTCCGAAGACACGCTGGTACCGTGCAAAGAGATCGGGTTGCCCTTCCAGAAGGGAGACATACTGCAGATAGTGGATCAAGCGGATCCGAATTGGTGGCAGGCTCGTCGCGTGGAAGGCGACGGCCTCGGTTCACCGGGTCTGATACCGTCCCTCGAGCTCGAGGAGCGCAGGAAGGCCTTCGTACCTCCGGAAGCGGACTTCGTGCACAAGATAAGCATATGCGGGACGAGGATATCGAAGAAGAAGAAGCGGAAGATGTACCAGTCGAAATCTAACGGTGAATTCGACGGCGCTGAACTACTGCTTTACGAAGAAGTCGCCAGGATGCCACCCTTCAGACGCAAGACTCTTGCTCTCGTTGGACCAAGAGGCGTGGGACGAAGGACCCTCAAGAACAGACTCATCAACAGCGACCCGGACAAGTTCGGAACCATCGTACCTTGTGCGTAAAACTGTTTTTCATTCTCACCACGTTCTTTCTGACCCGTTTCGCTGTACAATGATTCAGAGTTCTCAATAATTTGGGACCATTTTCTTCGATCTTCGAGATTGTTCCATTTTTTTTCTTCGTTTTTCGAAATTTCTTAACGTTTTCAACTCTTAGATCGTCGTATTTAATGAATCTAGTTTCAATTTTGTTTGTTACCAGACACCTCGCGACCACCTCGAGTTTTGGAAGAAGATGGGAGGAGTTACTGGTTCACGGATCGACCATCGATGGAAACCGATATCCTCGAGCATCGTTATCTAGAGCACGGAGAGCACGGAGGTCATCTGTACGGAACACGACTGGAATCTGTTCGCGAATTGATAAGAGCCGGAAAGATGTGCGTCCTGGACTGCAGTCCGGCGGCCCTAAAGATCCTTCACAACAGCACAGAGTTCATGCCATACGTGATCTTCATAGCAGCGCCAGGAATGGAGCAGCTCAAGTCACTCTACGATCTTGGAAGGTCGACGGGAGCCAGTAACAGGAACTTAACGGTAACCTAGCCATTGATGCAATGACGATTCGAATGAGCCTTGAAAAAAAAAAAAAAATGTTCAATCGCTCGGTAAAAATTATGGAGCCACTCGTTTTTTTTCTCTCTTCTTAGTGTGATATTGAAATTTTTTAAATCACTTTGTAAAAAAAATTGAGGCGAAGAGTACATAAACTGTTGTACCGCAGGTGAGATTGCACAGCAGTATGTTTCCCGGTGTGTGTACAGGTGGATTCTATTTTCTGTAGTTTCGCTGCCACTAATCTCACACTTGGTTCAAATTTATTAGAATTCATTCGCCTCCAACGTTAAAAACTTTGAGAACACAAAAAAAAATAGCGATATTTAAAATGTCAACGAAGTCTTCCCTTGAAAGGACCTTTCAAGCTCTAAAGTATATCAGTCGTCAATGAACGATATTAAAAAGGGAAAAAATTCCTTCGCCGTATATCGTTCGAAGTGGGATTTAATTATTATGTTAATTTAACACAGGAGTTCAAAGATCTAATTTCGGAGAAGTTTTTTGAACCTGTTACTAAACAATACTCTATATGAGCCTTTTTGGCAGAGTAACAGGCCTCTTTTTTTTTTTTAATAAAAAACGAGTGGCCTCTGTTGATTTTTGAGAGCAGTATATAATTTATTCCTCTTCTTCGATCATGATCATCAATTATTGGCATGTTGCATATATGTATATATTATAATTATCGTATTGTGATGTATTGTTCAACTATAGTTGTCATAACTTTTATTTTCGTATATGAAGATTTTTCTTTTCATCAAAAGTAGTCTACAGTTTCAAGACAGAAATTTTTCTCTCTCTGTCTCGATTAGAAACTGTTGTTGGTATAGTTGTTGCTAATCCAGAATCCATGTAGATCGATGTAAATGTACAATATTCCCATTTTTTGTTTCTATTTTTCAAAAATAATGGCTAGCAAAACCCGGAGGAACATTTTATATTGTTTGAGAATGCTTAAGAATTTTATTAATTTTGATTTACTGATTGTGAATGACTGATTTTTTATAATTTCTTATTTCCCGATGTTTGCTTTCGCTAGTTTGACCGACAAAGCTCCATCAGATTTAGCTCAAGGCGAGCTCGAACCCTGGAGTCCCTAGCATCCCTATACGAGGTTTGTACATTACGTAACAACAACAAAATAGAATAGAATTGCATGAATTTTTATTTGTGTATCCTCATAGTTAAAAAAAAATTGAGAATCTATCATTACAACGATCTGATCAATCGATAGGAGGACGACTTGAGATCGACTCTCGAAGAATCGGCGGCCTTGCAAAGAGCCTACGAAAAGTACATCGATCTGGTAATAGTGAACGAAGATTTTGACGAAACTTTCAGACAGGTAGTCGCGGCTATGGAAGCACTAGCGACTGAGCACCAGTGGGTACCTGTTAACTGGATATACTAGTGGTAATTGATAACTTAATACCCGATAATAATTAAACGTCTAGTATAGTATCCCATGTAACATTACACGCGAGACAAGTTCAAATAATGTTTTTCATTCAACGTTTAATATTACTTACATTAGGTGAATATATATATATAATCAATTACAAAATACGCCTATACATAGATTGTGAAAAGAATATTCAAGATTATTTTTTACATAACGTTAAAATAAAAGGTAAACTTATAATAATAAGATTACTGTAGGTACTAATACGAATTATTCTTATTATAGCAGTGCATCAGAGTATAGCGTAGATTATATGAAAATTAGAACAAATTTGAAATGGACTCACCGATTTTAGTGTAGGAATCGTACTAATGAAGCCAAAAGTCGAATTCAACCATCTTCATGCCACTTTTAATCACTTTGTGACAATTTTTTGTTCATGATTTTCTGACAGAACTTCCCATAGCATGCAGACGCTTTTCTTTCTGGCTCTTCTTGTATAATATTGGCTTCATAAGTACATTAATAGATCGCATCATGTGTGAATTTTCCGTGCCGCCTGTATTTTATAGGATACTAAAATGATATGTACCTTAAGGTTTCATTGTTTAATATTAAGCATAATAATCATAGATTGCCGTCCAATATTTTTAAGAAAATTCACTATCGTACTTTCGTAGTTATGTAATTAATTATTACCATAATTATTCTTATTAATTCCATAGATTTCTGTATTAATTTCCTGAAACAATTTTATGAGTTTCTTTTTAAATCTCTAAATATCATCACATTTATTAGTTTGAAACAGAGATTATATCATTATTATTTCATTCATGTACGAGATTCAGTATTAATATTATCACTACTGTTAAATTGAGTAGAATAAATGAAGAGCAACAAGCAACAAGAATGATAATAATTAGAAAAAAAAAAGAACGCTGGCTAACAATAATTATTATATGTATACCGAAGACTTAACGAACACTCGATGCACCCAATGATGATGATGATTAATCGACGAATTATTAATGTGCTATACTATCATACCCACTTGTACAATGAACAAATAGTAATAAAGATTTATTTTCAAAAGTTATTTCAACCTTTAAAAAATCTTTGAATAATTAATTAATTTATCATAAGGCTTGATGTAGATTTCAAAAATTTTCATCGTCTTACAAAGGTTGTCAATATTATATAAGGATAAGATTTTTCATATCAATAATTTTGACAAGGGCGTTAGAAAATCAGTCAACATCAATTTTTCAATAGGTTTTAATCTCTTTCAGAAATGTTTAAAGACCGATTCAGGAAACAAATCACAACTGCAAGGGATAATTTTTATAGATTTTAATCAACTTTACAAAAATATTTTTTTATTATACAGTTTCCCTGAATTTTTCAAAGTTCACGAACAATCTCCAAGGCTTATTTTTATAGTTTACAACAGTTCTAAAGTTTTTTCTTTTGAATTCAGGTATTTAGGTGACTTGAAATCATTTGCATTAACTTTCGAAAGCTTCGGACGATCTAAACCAGATATTTTCTCCTATTTTTAAACATTTATCAAATCCTCTATAGCGTCCTTCAAATGTTGAAGAAATCGATCTAAAGTAAATAGAGGAAAAAAAACTACTTTTTATCCCTATTCGACCAGTTAGAAACCAGCGATTGCGAACTTGATAACAAGATTATCCACTTGAATAAAACGATCATAACAATGATGATAATTGCCACAAAATCAACGTGTGTCGGATGACGAGATTAGAGAGCGATTCAAATTCTGACGAATCGGAGTCTGCCGTCTGCCAATATTGAGTTGCGCGCGCAACCGAGTTTCGAGTAGCTAGATGGCAGCACGATCGAATGTTTGGGGCTTGCCGAGCGGCGAATGCACGTCGAGCACGCGGAAGGCTGTAATATCGCCGCGCCGCGCGACCCATTAGCAATCACAGACAGAAGTAAAATCGGTATAACACGCATTGTACCTGAATATCATAACCAAAAAACAGTTTCTAGTTTAATTTTCATGTCTGTTAGTTCAGTGAAATATTCGATAACAATAAAGCGACGTAACAGCAGGTCCAACGACCGCATAATCGAGTTTTTCAACCTTCGTAACATTAATTTACAACAAATAATTAAACGAGATGAAGATATCAGAAAAACTTCGTCAATTTGACGCTTATCCAAAAACTATGGAAGATTTTAGCGTCAAGACTTACGGCGGTGCTGTCGGTACGATGAAACAAATATTGAGAAAAATTATTCTTTTTTCTTACTACAAATCGCTTCATATTTATCCGTATGTGTCAAACGTCACCATTTTTATCCTCTCTCTCTCTCTCTCTTTCTCGCACTCGTGTCAAACTTCATTCTTTCAACATACTGTACATGTAGATTGATAATCGTCGTCTGCTGTTAATCGGCTACTTGAAGACGTCAAAACTGATGAAATTATGACTCAAATTCCTCTATCAAGGCTCTAACTTATCCACGACTTTTTTCCTTCTGTATTTCCGCGATTTTCACCTCGATTTATCGTCCCGAAATCCTCAAGAGGCTCCTAAAAGATCCTGACCTAACCTCAAAATTAGTCTTTTTCTTTTAATTCTAGGTTCAAAATAGTTTTTTTTTTCAACAGTTTTGTGAAATTTTGTACATAAATGTTTGAAAAATTCTTCAAGATAAAAAAAAAAAAAAACTTTTTCACCCATTTAGGTGAAATTTTTTTATGAGTGAGATGAGATAAACAAATAAACAAAATATGATTAGTAAAGTTCTTCTGATTTTATTGTTTTTTTTCAGTGACGATAATAAGCACGTTGATAATCATTGGGCTGTTCGTATCCGAAGTCAGCGACTATTTCACGCCTAGTATGAGCGAGGAGCTGTTTGTAGATACCTCGAGGGGATCTAAGCTGAGGATAAATTTGGATTTTATAATACCCAGTATATCGTGCGATCGTAAGTTGACGGAGGAATTGATGAGCAATGTCAAGTGATGTGGCTAACGCGGCAGCTGGCATGAATAAACAGACGTAGAAAACGTAGAATTCGCTCCCAGACTATGAAATAAGCGATACACTTCCCACGTGTATTAAATTCTCGTCTTAAAGACAATTCTAACGCCAGACCTTCACTGGAATGCGGAAGTAGACGCTTGTTCTCTACATTTGAAGCCTTTTCTCATTCTTGTATGACTACAGGATGAGCATCTGCTTGATTTTTCTTCATACTAGGATTCATCTTTCAGCCAAACGATACGAGTAGCGAACAGAAAAGAACCGAAAAAATGTGTAAATAAACACTTTTCATTCTTTCATCCTTTAGAGCATCGAATGATTGAGTTCAACCTTCGAAATGAATATACTTTTCGAAAGACAGCGTACCGAACAAATTTTTATATGAAAGTACCATAACTCAAGAGTATCGTTCTAAATTTTCGCGAAAAAATATTGAAAATTGATAAAGTTATGAATTTTTGAGTAGAAAACAGTGTTTTTCAGAACACTTTTTTGCAGGATTTTTTTTTAGCTAAAAAAAAATAAAAAATTATAGTTTCATCGATGAGATCATATTGTTCAATGTTCAAATTATGTCCCTGAATTTTTATACGAAAATATAACACGTTGTCTTGCTTCGGTATTCGGCCAAAGTTGGATCGGGTCAAATTGACCTGGTGTGACTATTATAATAGTCTACCGAGGTGTGATTAAATAACGGAGAACCCAAAAAATCTGGGAGACAAATATGAATTTTTTTAAAAATCAAAAAGAATAAAGTAGCAAGAGTCATGATAATGATGATAGAGAGATAATTCATTGATCATACAAAAAACAGATAATTCAATCCAGTAACGAGTTTTGAGTAATTAATCAAATGTTACTACGAGTTTTTCCAAGGATTTGAAAATTCTGTTTACCATTTTGCCGAAATTTAAAGATCCTGGGTAGGAAATTAAGGAAATACTGAGTTTTTGGTCACTGAACAGTTTTTTCTTTTATTCCAGTACTCTCGCTCGATGCGATGGACACAACTGGTGAACAGCACCTTCAGATCGATCACAATATATTCAAGAGAAGACTTAATATGGAGGGGAAACCGATCGAGGATCCAAAGAAAACTGGTAATTAAATAGGAAGAGAGAGAAATGCGCTGTGACTAACATTTTCCTTTTTCTTAATCACTTTTTCGTTGGGATATATGAACAATTATTGATGAAGCTGAAGCTAGCAGTCAAACACTTCAAAGTTCTTCTGAATAAAATCAGACAGTCAAGATTCATATCTATAATTTCATGGAAGTATTCCTTTACACAATATTTCACAGAATTCAAATTCCATGGTCTGATTGTCTTATTCCAATCGAATTCAGCACCTGTGGCTGCTAGCTTCAGCTTCATCAATTATTTTATATGAAAAAACTTTAATTTCATTTTTTTTAAGTGATCGAATGATGTAGCAAAAAAAAAGGTAATTGTTTGGTTCCAAAATCATGAAGTTTGGATTTTCTGAAGCATCTTTTGACCTCAGAATCTTAAATTTTTTTCAAGTTAAAATTACACTCTCTATGTGATAATAAAAATGAATCCGAGCTCATTTGGAAGAGAAAAACACATTCAAAGCTTGAAGCATGAAATCGAAACGATCGATCAAGTTTTAACTATCTGATTTACTCTGTTTCAGAGATAGCGACAACAAAATCGCCTGAGAAACCGACTGAGAAGGTAAAACGAAATCAAGGCTATCATTGACTCTATACTGACAATAAAATTGATTCAATTTAAAATACTTTTCATATCATTCATTCACAGCCTGCCGAAAACGGTACAGTTGCAGAAACTTGCGGTGACTGTTACGGAGCGGCTAGCGAAGCGTTTGGAATAAAGTGAGCGTTTCACTGCTACATAGAAGAAGAAGAAAATTTCAACCGGATTAAAAATCGATATCAATTTAACTGCTGTTTTTCTATCTCGAATAAATCAGGTGCTGCAACACTTGCGAAGAAGTAAGAGAAGCTTACAGAATGCGTAAGTGGGCGTTTCCCGATCCATCAACGATAAAACAATGCATAAACGACAAGTCGGTTGAAAAAATGAAACACGCCTTTTCGGAAGGATGCCAGATATACGGATACATGGAGGTGAACCGTGTCGGCGGAAGCTTTCACATCGCGCCCGGAGAGAGTTTCTCCGTCAATCACGTACACGGTAATCATTCAATGTTCAGCCTATCAGTCTCAACGATAATCAACATGAAAACCGATCCTTATTATTCAATTTTGATCTTCTTTAAATCAATCGTCTCTCCTTTCAGTCCACGACGTGCAACCTTACTCTTCGACGCAGTTCAACATGACTCATATAATTAGGCACTTGAGTTTCGGCCTGAATATACCAGGGAAAACAAATCCGATGGACGACACGATGGTTGTAACTTCAGAAGGTGAGTATCAAGCTTCTCGAATGAAGTGTCTGATGGGAAAAGTTCCTAATACACATTTTCAGCCATAAATAAGTCCGTAAAAACCGTACCGACTCATATTCGGGACTTTTTAGGGGATTTTTGTTACTGACCGATAATTTCAATGTTCTAATTTTTTCCAAAAGCATCAGTTTGGAGATATTTTGTGCCTGGAATAATTGAGAATTGTTGAGTGGAATTTAAGTGAACAAAAAATGTAAAAAATTCAAACTATTGGCTGAAATTCGACTCATATTCGGATCCCAAAAAAAGTCCTGAATCAGAGGTAAAAAATTAGTGGTCGACCTATATTCTTTCAACTTCTCATCTGGTCTTCGATAACTTCTTGATTACCACACTTTGAATTTGAGTCACTTCCTAGTCTTTGAAAAACTCTTCTTCTCTACTCGGTTCGTCTAACAAATTGCGTTCACTGATGCTTAGATGCTTAGATAGAAGTATTTTAAAATTTATATCATCATTTATTAACAGTCATAATAAATAATAATCACAGTTACAATAACGTACTACTTAGGTAGGTCGGTATGGATTGGATTTGAAGTAGTTCTTCATTATTGTTGAAGAATGGGCTCAAATGTTGAGTTTCTTAGTTTCTCGTCGTTATGACTGTGCTCAGTTATAACGATTGAGAATATTCATAAAGATCCCTAAAATGATGCAATCTAGGTAGTCACTTAGTCTCGAACAAATCGCTGTTTTCTAAAAATTTTATTAACATAATTATCGTGTAGTTGTGATCGTGTGTGTGTATGTACTAGCATCGTATCCCGGTTCCAATAGCCATAAATGTACCGAAAGTACCACCACCCTGTATCATAACTTTTCCGACGTTGTTCACCAGCTCTCTTCCACGCATACCGTATCTGAGGAACAAAATCAACAAATCAATTCACTTTTCGGAGCAAGAAAATCGATATCTTACGTCATAATGATTAAAAATTGAATGTGACAAGAAAATATTCAAAACATGATCTTTTTTTTCAATATATTTTGATTTCTCCGCGATTTTTTTAGACCTATGATATAAAAAGACAGAAAAAGATGGATATTGATTTTTTTTCTTCTTTCTTGATTTCTTGATCGCACTTATACAGGGTGAATTTTCAGTGATGAAACAGTCTGAAGTTGGCTAGAATCAAGAAACAAGGCTTTTAACCGACTTCAAAAAAGGAGGAGGTTCTCAATTCGGTTGTATTTTTTTATGTTTGTTACCTCAGAACTCTGTTATTTATAAACCGATTTGGAAAATTCCTTTTTTATTCGAAAGGGTATACTTTCAGATTGGTCCCATATAAATTTCATCAAAATCGGTTGAGTAGTTTGGTTTTGAAGTCGGTTTTTTTGTCACTCGTGACGCTTGTGGACAGTTCAGAACCGCAATCCAACTGGCTAAAAACTCATTTTTCGATCCTAGCTAACTTCAGACTGTTCCATCGTTAGGAATTCACCCTGTAGATGATTTACGTCTCTCTTCAATGTGGATGTGACAGTACCTAAATAGTTACGTAAGACTGTTCACGGTACTGCCACAGTCGACTATGAGACATATCTCCCACTCCTTTTTTTCCACTCAATTTGATTCGTGCCTTCTTTTAAAAGCATAAAGAAAAAATATCGGATATATTCAGCTGTTTCGAATCAGTCGATCTATCAATATTTGCCTTTTTTGCGTATATCGTTAGTTTACCTAAGGGCCGAGAAACCGCCGAAAAGTGCGCCGGACGCCATACCGACGCAGAATCCGATCGTGAATCCCATTTTCATTCTGTCCCAGCACGAGGGACCCCCCTGTTGATAGGCACCTCCCGGTACGACGGGCATTTTCGATCAATTCACTCCCAGACTGATGATGAAAGTGGAAAAGAAATTAGATCGTTGGGTTTCAATTTAGAAAAAAAATCGATTACACTAATTTCAGGGTCTATTTTCTTTGAGTTCGATCATTCATTCACTGATTTAGACTTTTTTGAGGTTATGTTCTATGCGGTTCAATTTTATGTCCGTCTCTTTTCTCAATAGTTGAAAAACGCTTGTTAAAATACCCCGATGCATAAGCCGTCTGTACTTACTATTTCCTCTTCCTAAATTCCCTGTTATCTCTCTATCCACCCGCGTGGTGCTTGTCGTGCTCCTCGTAACAGTGGTTCTCTTTTCTTCGGTATCTAGCGATCCCTACTCGGCGAAAGATTTACTACGGGCGATTAATCTCTCTCTCTCGTTCAATGTTATCGCGATTTTCAGCAATCCGCCATTTTGTTTAATCCACTGTCGTCGTACGTGTGTCATGCGCATGAAAAAATCTGCGCATGCGCGCCACGTGCGTTGCCAACACTCGGGCGCATGCGCGAGAATGATTTTCTTCTTTTTCCGAACTATTCGAACTCTTTCAACCCTTAATGACAGCTGATTTACACTTGGAATTTTCAAAACCTGTTCGAGCAGCCAAAACACATTCGATTGATGTTAATTTGATATCAGTGACGTAGAAAAACTTAAGGATGTATAGGCTATACAATCTCAACCAAAAGTGAGTCTCGTCGTCAATATTGAGTACTTCGAGATGAGATGAAAATCGGAAAAAAATCAACCACAATCAAGATGATAAGAGTATTCATTCTCAATAATAATAATTCCCAAAAGTTGTCAACAAATTGTTTAAACAAATCATTGTTTAACAAATTTCCTGGTGACGTTATTTTTTTTTCATGTCAAATGAATTCGTTAATCTTTCTGAATACACATGAATTTTTTCAGAATTTGGTCACTTTTTTGAAATTTCCATTTTCGGACATTTCTAAAGGCTGTATTTACAAAACTATTAGGTCCACCCTCCGGAAACTTCGGAATTGTAATCTACATCGTTTCCACAATAACATATCCAAAATTCAGATTTTTTTTCTCCATTTTTCAAAATCGAAAACGGAAATTTCAAAAAAGTGACAAAATTCTGAAAAAATTCATGTGTATTCGGAAAGATTAACGAATTCATTTGACATGAAAAAAAAATAACGTCAACAGGAAATTTGTTAAACAATGATTTGTTTAAACAATTTGTTGACAACTTTTGGGCATTATTATTATTGAAAATGAATACTCTTATCATCTTGATTGTGGTTGATTTTTTTCCGATTTTTATCTCATCTCGAAGAACTCAATATTGACGACGAGACTCACTTTTGGTTGGGATTGTATAGCCTATACATCCTTAACGAAGGGCCTAAGAGTCTTGGATTTGCGAAAATCGAGACATAATTACAGTTTTTTAACAATATTTCTCTGGAATTCAAGGAAGTGCTGCCGCTCTCCAGTAGGGGCAGCACTTCCTTGGGTTACAGAACAATATTGTTACACAAAATCCTGATTATGGCTTTTGATTTTCGCAAATCAAAGACTCTTAGGCCCTTCGTTCAGTTTTTTCCACGTCACTGATATCAAATTCACATCAATCGAATGTGTTTTGGCTGCTGAAATAGGTTTTGAAAATTCCAAGTGTAAATCAGCTTGCGTTTTATTTTGAATTCAGTTTTCACTGGGAATCAATGATTAGGTATCGTTTCATGAGGAAGATGACCGTCTACGTTTCTTATTACTCAAAATCGCTCTGAAATCTTACAATTGCATATGTTGTCTTCTTGTTTCAGGAGCGATGATGTTCCAGCACTACATAAAAATCGTGCCAACGACGTACGTTAGATCCGACGGATCCACGCTAATGACGAATCAATTTTCGATGACTCGTCATTCGCGTCAAGTATCTTTGTTCACCGGTGAATCCGGTATGCCAGGAATATTTTTCAGCTACGAATTAAGTCCTTTGATGGTCAAGTACACCGAGCGGGAAAAATCATTCGGACATTTTGCGACGAATTTATGCGCCATTGTTGGCGGTGTGTTCACAGTAGCTGGTATTATAGACGCTCTACTTTATCACTCCGTAAGAGCGATACAGCGGAAAGTTGAATTAGGCAAATTTAGCTAAAATTTTGTAGATAATTACAATTCCATTTTCGGTATTATTATTCCATTGCTTTTGTTTTTTTTTTGTTTTTTCTTTTCTTTGTGTTTCTTCTTAAGTTTAATTTTAATTCCCATAATTTTAACGGTATAATTATAATGATAATAATATATATATAATTATTTGTAAAGCAGAGACGATTTATTACAGAATTGTATACAAATATGATATTAAATGTAAGATTATTTACTGAGGAATTGGCTAAAATTTATTCATTAACAAATCGCATAAATTTGATGATGATAATAATTATATAATAGATATTTATGTGGCAGCGCGCGCCACATACAATATTTTTTACGGAAAAGGCATTAATAGTCATTTTGACGCCAGTTGAGTTCCGCACGAACTGCGTATAGGAGCTGCTGTAAAAGGTAGTAGAGAGGGGGTAACCTGCGGTATAAAGACTTTATTCCGCAACTTTGACATGCGCACTTCGAACTGCGCATCAAAGTTGCGGAATAAAGACTTTGTACCGCAACTTTGAACTTAGCGGTATAAAGTGCCACTTGCCGGAACGAAAACAGGCGTCAAAAAGTGACTTTTTAATGCCTGTGCCGTAAAAATCATATTATATGTATACAGTTCGATGTGGTGTTGTAATTTATGTGAAAGCTGGTTTAATCAATGACAAACTAGACCTTTCTTTTCGTTATTCATTTATTTCTCTTCATTATCATCTCTTACTATCATTGATTATCGTGACAACGATAAAATCTCTTCATATTTCACATCTAAAATGATCACAATGACTTGAGAAACATGTTGTAAGTGTCTACCGGAGTTTTCGCCACTGTCGCACAAAATTCGGCGTCGCTATGGCTCACCAATGACTTCAGAGAAACGTACATTGGTTTTGTCGGATCGTACTGCGCCCTACCCAGAGTGACTAAAAACATGTGTCTCGGTTTCAGCCGCTGCAATCTGCACGTTAGTATTTCTGGCTGTTGGGCTATTATTTCGTGCGATAGCTTCATCTCGTTGTGGGCATAGTCGAAACAGTTCACTATGCAACGACGATCTGAAAGCGAATTCAAAAGACTGTAAATTCGCACCTGAAGAAAAAAAAAAAAGTCTTACTTTTCATCCAAATCCTCGGTTTAGTCAACAACAGATGTTTCGTCTGTTCTTTGTCGAATCCCATTTCTTCTCTGACTGCAAAAGTACTCTCCTTCAAATGTCCCATTCTGTATGTAATGAGTCTAGCCTGTCTGGTGCAAAGCGCTCTGATCTCGTCGCCAGTCATTTTGAACTCTTTCTGGAAGAATCCGAGCCTGGCATCGATGCGCTTAGTGCTAAACATGATCCAGAAAGGATTCTGTGTAACGACCCTGGTTATCATGCTAGGAGTGAACTTGTGCGCGCCCAGGTATCTTATTCTGGTGTAGAGGTCGTCCAGATCCGCTTTGAATATGAGAGGATTCTGGGTCAAAACATTTCCCAGCTCTTCGGCCGGCACTCCGCAGTCGTTTAAAAACCTGATGTGCATTTTTATATCCTTCTCAAAGTCTAGAGGCATCAGAAACTTCGCTATTCCGTTCTTCTTCTCGAGTTTTGAAAAATCAACACCCAACTCTGCCAGCCTCTGAATAGTCTCAGACTGATTTGCGTACGCAGCAAAGTTGAAAGTTGGCCCCAAACTGGGCCCAATGTGTGACAAATCTTCTGTGCAAGTATCCAAGGCGCCGGGTCGCTTCTCTTTGATGTCTGGCAAGAAATCGGAATCGTCGAACAGATCGGAGTCCGAATTTTTTGGGGTGGAGAAGGGGATGAGAGTCGGGCTTTCTTTTTCATCTGGATCATTGTTGAGTCCCAGGATTTCAATGTTTTCATTGTTACTGTTGATATTATTCTTGCTCTCGTTTCCCAGAGTCGAATAATTCTTGGTATCGAGCTGATACTTTTTTCTACATTTTCTCGTCAATATCGTGTCCACTGACAACGATTCGAAATCGTTTATGGTTTTGTTTATGTTAGTTTTCAGGTTAACCGCTCGATTTGAGGTTAGATTTCTAACGCATGATCGCAGCACTGCGGAGTAACGGGAGAAAACCATTTCGTCGGTCTTTGGTTTTTCTCTTTTTTCAATACCTTATTGATACTAAAAATTGTTATTTTATGTTTAAAACCTTCACTTCTGCGATTTGTATTCCCAAAACCGACTCTGTTATCAAAATTTTACGCTTTTCGATTCGTTCTAGCGGTTTCGGAAGCAGACGATTTTACTTTTTAGGCTTCGAGTGTGTTGAGCCCATTTTACACGATGCGTACAAGATCTCCGTCCAATGTACACGCCAGTACACTCAGTGCTACACTCTGAACATAGCCACTTTCGAGAATCCACTAAAGAGCATCATGGTGATTGTAGAAAAAAGCTATGTTCAGAGTGAACGCACTAATTTGTCGTTGTATACATCAGATGAAGGTTTTGTACGAATTTTGGATCGTGTAGCATGGGTTTTTAGATCGATGCGCATTGGGACTGCGCAGCATGAAGAGTTGAATAGCTGCCATCTTGAATTTCGCACTCGAAATTTGAATTTTATGCTCACTATAGGTATATTGACTATTCTAAGTTTCCATGGCAGAAACGTTATCAATATAGCAAATACATAAACAGGGAAAATTATCATCGAATCAAAGAGACGAATATAAACAATACAAACAAATATTCGAGACCAGTTGAAAGTTACCGCGATCTTGAATATTATCGTCAGGCAACTTCACACCGTTCCACACCCGAATCGGCAATTGTTTCAATTCTTAGCGAGATCCCTGAATGGAAATTAAATCTGAAGCGCCCGCGATAGGCAACTGAACATACACCTGTAATTTGCCGAGCTACAACGTGGCATTGCCAACCAAATTACAGGTGTATGTTCAGTTGCCTATCGCGGGCGCTACATGGATGGAGTATCCCACTCCCGAGCGCGGCCCGTTATGAAGCTGTGAAACAGCCGCCATCTTTGTAGTCCGATCAGACCGTGACGTCATTTGTTTTACTGAAAGATGGACAAATGTGTGACATTTAAAGCGGCTGGCCATAAAAATTGCGGAAGAACAGTTTTCTGTTTGTAGTTAATTGCTTAATTATCTAGTTATGGACCGAAATTCTCTTGAAATCGTTCTGACTTGAACACTATTTGAATCTCCCGCGCGTCAATGTCGATTTAGACCACAAAATGGCGGTCACAAGCCTTTAGCTTCACACCGCGCAAACTTCACACTGATAAAACATAACCAATAACGTTGAGTGTCAATATTATCAAAACAAGTAGAAGGAGAATAACTGAATAGAAGATAATAAGATAAAAACTAAAACGAAGAATCTTCGTGATACCGAATTGAGAAATCATTTTAAACGATAGACAGTCCGTTAATATTCCGTAACAAAAAACCACATAAAAATTATGACAGACAGATAGCAAAGTTTGTTGTGTTTAGGTTAGAGCTAGGTTAGGGTAAATATTCGCTATTTACCGTCAATAAAACTTGAGATTGTGATAAATCGTGAATTAAAAATGAACGACAGCGACTCGATCTACGGGACGACCCTCTCACAGGAGTCCATGAAAGTAATCGCCGAGAGTATCGGCGTCGGAAATCTACCCGACGAAGCGGCCAAGGATCTCGCCGAGGATGTCAGCTACAGACTCAAGGAAATTATACAAGTAATCATTCAATTTCGTATTTCCCTCAATAATTTCAATTCTTGCAGCACATTTTACGTTTATTGTATCGTAAAAATTGTATTTTCAATACTTTTCATTCGCTTTTTGAGGACGCAGCGAAATTCATGCACCACAGCAAGCGTCAGAGAATGACGTCCAATGACATCGATCATGCCCTGAAGATAAAAAACGTTGAACCTACGTACGGCTTCTTTGCCAGAGAGAACGTCCCGTTCAGATTCGCCTCCGGAGGCGGCAGGGAACTCCACTTCGTAGAGGAAAAGGAAATCGATCTCAACGAGGCCATTTCCAACAGCCAATCATGGCCAAAATTACCGTTGGAAATCACTCTCAGAGCTCATTGGCTCTGCATCGACGGCGTGCAGCCAACTATACCCGAAAATCCTCCGCCAGTCTCCAAGGGTAATTTTTTTTCCACCAAAAACCATGAAAAATCATCCAAAAGATCGATTTCTGAATTTTCAGACTCTTTTATGCTTCTCTAATCATTTGATTCACGTGTTCCGACAACTTCCAGATGCTCAGAAGATGGAGAGCGTGGATCCGACCAGCAAGCTAAGCGCCAAGGGCCAGGGAGTCGGAGTCGGAAAGCCTGGAGGCGGAGGAAAGGGTCAGAAATTGAGGAACGTAGAGACAGTTCATGTCAAACAGTTGGCGACTCACGAGCTCAGCGTAGAGCAGCAGCTCTACTACAAGGAGATAACTGAGGCCTGTGTGGGATCCGACGAAGCTAGGAGAGCAGAGGCGCTGCAGTCGCTTTCGGCAGATCCTGGACTGCACGAAATGCTCGCTAGAATGTGCACCTTCATTGCCGAAGGCGTGCGAGTTAACGTCGTACAAAATAATTTGGCGTTGCTCATTTATCTGATGAGGATGGTCAAGGCGCTGCTCGACAACCCGAGTCTCTATCTAGAGAAATATGTAAGGAGGCGCGATTTTGGATTCCAATTGTTGATTTTGTTTTCCTAATTTTGTCACTAATTTTCTGTATTTTGGACGAAAAATACGTTATTTTCTGTCTCTAAACCAGATGCGGGGTAACAAATCATATCGGCATAGATAAAATGATTACAAATCGTTTGAATAATCGTAATAAATCTTTTAAAACCCACAAATATCACCAAAGTAGATAAAATTCTCTAACAACTATTTAAATTCGTTGATATTAATTCAAATCATTGAATCATTGTCTTTAAATTGTTTAAAACCGTGTCGAAATCGATTTAAAATCATTAGAACAGTTTAAAAATGTTTTTAAAGGATAAAAATGTGTTTCAAACAGTCAAAAATCGTTCTCGAAGTAGAAGAAGCTGCAAAAGCTCGTAAAACCTTGAGCCCATGATTCTCGCTGATCCTGCTATGACTTTCAGCTTCACGAGTTGATTCCTTCCGTGGCGACGTGCATAGTGTCTCGTCAGCTGTGCATGAGACCCGAAATGGACAATCATTGGGCGCTGAGAGATTTCGCGTCTCGTCTGATGGCGCAGATCTGTAAAAACTTCAACACCTCGACGAACAACGTGCAAACCAGAGTCACCCGGATGTTCAGTCAAGCTCTGGCCAAAAACAGCCAGGTATCCGTTCGAAGAGGATTCCCAATCGATATTTGATATCGAGTTCGCTCAACTTTATTCACACTCTATATTTCACAGACTCCGCTGGCCTCCCTCTACGGCGCTATCGAAGGACTCTCGGAACTCGGACCAGAGGTGGTGAAGGCGTTGGTCATACCGAAGATAAAATCGATCTCGGATCGCGTAGAGAATTGCATAGAGGGACCGGTGCTTTCTAGCGTCGATAAAAACGGCGCTGGGCATATAAAGACGCTGCTTGTTGTGAGTGCGGGGCTTTTTGGAGCCTAGAATGAACTGAATCTTGTCCTTTTTGAGTTGATTCACGTTTTTTATGGCTTTGAATCGTTTTCAGAAAGTCGTTGCGCCTGTTCTCAAGGGGATGAGACCCGCCCCCGACTTCGTCGAGGAGTATAAACAAGACTTTGGATACGTGGGACCTGCGCTTTGCGCAGCTGTAGCCAAGGCTCGGACCCAACCCGCGACTCTCACAACCGCCGCAACGGCGGCTACTACTTTGACTGCGAATCAGCAGCAGGGACCGACCACTGTGGCCACTAAGCCACTCGTTCAATCAGGTGAATTCAGGGGGCTGCCTGAGGAAAATCACAGAATTTTGATAAGGATGAGATAATTTTGAGATGGAAAAATGGGCGGAGGGAAATCTTTAGGGAACCTAGGCTGTGATCTTTGAAATCGCAATTGAAATTAGATGAGAAAGTATTTTGGGATGAACTAAAAATATGAAAATAATTCGGAATAGATGAAGAAATTTGTAGAATCTTCTGAAACAAAAATTCTTGCTGCTGTTCAAGATGTTTAGAATGTTTCATGAGCTTCTTTTCCTTCAACAAATTTGCCTGTATCTATTTACTCTCAAATAATTTCGCTTTACAACTTCATTTTTCCTTACAGAAAAAAAGTCTAATTTTAGTGTTCAAAATGAAGAAAAAATGATGACCCTCAAGATTTCTGCATCTGCATTTTTGAACTTTGGCTAGCTGCAGCTCCTAACTAGTTGATCCTAGAGAAAACTTCGAATGGAGTTTTTTGTTGCCCTTTCAATTATCTAGATACGCATTTTTTTAGTTTTTTTTTATCGAATCATTTGAAGCCTATTTCAGATGAATTCAGGCTTTGGCGACCCGTAGCTCTGAGACGGTTAATCCTAGCGGAAACTTTGTACGACGTTTTTTGTTGCCTTTTCGATCATCTAGATACGCATTTTTTTAGTTTTTTTTTATCAAGTCATTTGAAGCTACTTTCTGCCAGATTTATCTGATTGGTCCCGGAGTAAGCTTAAATTCTCTTTGTCTATAGCCCAATCAAGAATCTAGACACTAATGATTTTATTCCAATTTTTTTAATCTATTTTGAGCCACTTTTCGCTGAATTCGGGCTTTGGAGACCCGTATCTACACGACAGTCTATCCTAGAGAAAAATGTGTACGAAGTTTTTTGTTGCCCTTTCGATTATCTAGATACGCATTTTTTTAGGTTTTTTTCTGTCAACGATTCTTATCTGTTTTTTTTACCATTATTTGATATTAGAAGCCCGTGAGGTACCTACATAAGAATATATTTTTCAGTATGCGTACAAATTTGTAACTTTGAGCAATATCTACAAGCGCATAAAAATAACATAAAATTTTCTTTTTTTATCCATGGCGAAGAACTGAACGGTTGGATAAAAAATAATAAATATATACTGCGTCTGAATAATTGATTTGTGAACGAAAATAATGTGGTGGGCATCACTTTAAGATTGATAAAATTGATTCAACGAAAAGCAGCTCTAAATGACTTGATGAAAAAAAACTAAAAAAATGCGTATCTGGATACTCGAACGGGCAACAATAAACGTCGTACAAATTTTCTCTAGGATGGACCGTCGTCTAGATACGGGTCGCCAAAGCCCGAATTCAGCGAAAAGTAGCTCGAAATTTATTGAAAAAATTCAAATAGAAACTTTGGTGTCTAGATTTGTGGTTGCGCTATAGACAAAGAGATTTTGAGCTTACTTCGGGACCAATCAGATAAATATGGCAGAAAGTAGCGCACATGGCTTGACAAAAAAAGAACTAAAAAATGCGTATCTGGACAATCAAGAGGGCACCAAAAAACGTCATACAAAGTTTTCGCTAGGATCGACCCTCGCGGAGCTACGGGTTGCCAAAGCCTGATTCCATCGAAAAGTACCTTCTAATGATTCGATAAAAAAAAACTAAAAAAATGCGTATCTAGATAATCGAAAGGGCAACAAAAAACTCGATACAAAGTTTCCTCTAAGATCAACTGGTTAGGAGCTACGGCCAGCCAAATTTCCAAAAATGCAGATGCAGAAATCTTGAGGGTCATGAAAAAATTTCTTAGTCAACGACATTTCATATTTTATTATGCAAGATTGAAAAAATGGTTTTCCAGATCTTCAAAACATAAAAGAAGAACTCCTCAGGCTGAAATCGTGGAATTCCTCAAGTTATTTCACCTTTTCAGCCTAATCTATAGTCTAATACATTGGAAAATCAGAATTTTCATGTTAAAAAAGATTCAAGAATTCCATTTCTGACCGAAATTGTCTTTTCTCTCAACTGATTTTCCCTTTTGACTTGAATTCACATTTCGGAAAGTCAGAAAAACTTATTATTGGTCTTTTCAAAGATACCAGAATTTGCTTCATGCCCAAATTGTCGATTTTCGAAACTAATATCACAACTTCAATAAACTATAGATTCGAAAAAGTCGTAGAACCTGAGTTTTAGGCTCCAAAAAATCCCAAATTTCTTTTTCACGGTCCCATTATATTTGTAACAGCCTCATTCAACATTCTACAAACTAAAAAAACTCGAGATTTTATTTTTTCCCTCGAGAAGCTGCCCGAATTCTCTTCCTACGTGAATTGCCATCTTTCTCAGTAAATCTTAGATCTTCACTTCAAATACATGCCTAAATCTTGAAAGAAACTGATTTACAGGGTTCAACGAAAAATTTTTCAAATTTTTCTTTTCTCAAGCAAGTCCCACTCACTAACTGATTACCTGAATAATTAGTGACCGCAGGGAGTCCAGGGCAGCCAACAGGTGGTCGAACGATAATGCTGGGTTCCGGGAGGGGTGGAACAACGCCAACCGGCGGTGGTCAGAAGTTTGTGATCCTACAGTCCAGATCTCAGACTCCAACGACGCCGACGGTGGTCCAAAACCCCGTGCAGCAGCTCCAGCAGCAACAGCAACAGCAGCAGGTCAAGATAACGAAAAATAGTTCTAGCCAACAATCAAAACAACAAGCAATCCTTCACGGTAGCACCCCAAAACTGGTGGTGGTTTGCATGCCTAGTAGTAACCAGAACCCCACGACCACTGTGTCTCAGGTACATCGATCACGACTCGTTACCTTAAGCTATGAACTCGTTTCAGTTCACATTTCGATTCGGTTTATCTTGACTTTTTCTCGCTTTTGCATTATTTCTAAGCTTCTTGGAAGATAAAAATCGGCCCGATTCTGGAATTCAAGTACAAGTTGCTTATCCAAGACCAAAAGTAAAAGAATATTGCAAATTTGCTGATCGTCTCGAATTGATACGAAGCAAGATAGAAATAATCTGATGCGATGGATGGTGATTTGATCGTGTGTCCAAAATTTCATCCAACAATGTTCAGAATTGTTGTATTTATTCGGCTCTACTTACTAAAGTATAAATATTAAAGTCTCCTCCAATCTTCCATATTCCAAATTCGAATTTGTTGTGTGCGCTAAGCATACGAAAACACATCCAGAAAAAAAATCGACAGCTATTTCCGAATTCGACCCTCGAAATATTTGCCACAAGCGCATCAAATTCTCGCTTTTGTCTTCGTGCCTCAGTTGAATTTGATTTCCTGCTTTCCTGACTTCCTGTCTACTTGTGTTTGAAGAAAATATGTAGATTCGGGACTTCTCTGACCTACTGCCCAGCATCAGCAATCATGCTGACTTATCGTATTCCGTTTTTGTGTTTTGCAGGCGGGTCTGACCCCGAAACCACAGACTGTATTCGTCACTCAACAGAGCGTCGAGAGGAGTCTCAGTCCTACGGAAGAACACGGGTTCCAGTAATTTAGAGAGACGATTCTTCGGTGCAGATATTTTCGAGAAAATCTTTTTACATAGGCATAATGAGATCTCTACAGTTCCTCAATAATTTGAACGTGTAGATAATGGTACATCGACAGCCACGTGGAAAAACTGGCTATCTCAGGAATTGCTTAGAAAACCGGCTATCTCGGATTCTTATTGAATAACCGACTATCTCAGGTGGTATAACTTGATGTAAGCAGATCAGCTCCGACGTAGCCGGTTATTCAAGCAGAATCTGAGATAGTCGGTTTTTGCACGTGGCCGTTGATATGATGATTTTGTTTATACGATATACAGCAGAATGTGAAAAATCTATTTTATCTAACTATGGATACGATTGAGGATTGTTCAGGATTGTTTTTTATGGATTATGTGGCCTTTGAAGGATCTGGAAATCCATTTGAGCCCTGGAATTGAAGTGAAATTGTTATCCCAAAGTATTGAGAGCCTGGAATTAATCTTTAGAAGTCTTTGAATCGCAGAAATGGCTCAGGATTATTATAAAATATCATTTTTCAAACCCTAGGATTGTTAAAAAATTTTCAAAGGACTCTTTTTTCGAAGACGTGAAAGCTCAGAAAGCCTGAAATACCGTGGAATTACGATGGAATTGCTACTATCGAATCTTCAGATCCGAAAATGTCGTCAAAATTTACTCGAGACTCTTTGTAGAAGGTCAACATTTTTTAAATATTCTAAAGTTGATGGGATTTCTAATATAGTTTTTTTTTACCAGATTCTTCGTTCTCCAAGAGTCTCTCAATATCCTCAAAAAAAACCTGGCATTCGATTAAAAAAAATCTTAAGAGCATGCACCAGTAATTCTTTACTCTTCTTTACCGACCGTACCCGGTTTTCACTTGTTTTCACTGATAGCAAAGACTACGCGTCACGAGCGCGGAGAAGGAACCAACAGCGCAATTCTAGATGGAATTCCGGAAATATATGTCGGAAAACTTCTTTCTTTCATGCAACAATAAAGACGTATTCTTGAAAACTGCACAAAATGGTAATTGTCGATGTCAAGCGGTGATTGTGAGTTTCGCCCGTTCATCATGGCCGCGACCACCGCTTGACATCGACAATTACCATTTTGTGCAGTTTTCAAGAATACGTCTTCATTGTTGCATGAAACAAAGAAGTTTTCCGATATACATCTTCGGAATTCCATCTAGAATTGCGCTGTTGGTTCCTTTTCCGCGCTCGTGACGCGTAGGCTTTGCTATCAGTGAAAACAAGTCAAAACCGGGTACGGTCGGTAAAGAAGAGTAAAGAATGACTGGAGCATGCTCTTAAATGTCATCTTATTCAAATTTTTACTCGTGGCAATAATTATTTACCTGTAAAAATCAATCGACTTGCAACAAAGTATTGGCAAGAAGAAGGACAATGACTTTTTTGAGATTCATAATATCAAATGGTTCTGAGTTTATATGTGAGAAGTTCTTCGTCAGTACAATCATCAAAATAATGAGCTTTGGAAAAGCCTGGCAAAAACCGAAATGAATTCAGAAATTCAAACTCCTACTAATAGACACACTCAACAGCGATTGCTAGATTTTTTTTTCGTTCCGTTTCGTTGTCAACGAGGAAATTTTCAACTTCATCTCCGACTAAACCGATATTAAACTGAATGATGAGACATCGCATTCACAGTGTAATAATATAGAATTTATTAACGGATACATAGATATCTAAGCACATTGTGTATAATTTGAATCTTTCGAATTATAAAACTACTTTGCGTATAATAGTGGTGAATTTATAAGAAGATTGTACTATTCAATCTAATCTTAGCCTTCTATGAGTGAACATTTTATACCACAAGTTATAAAATGCATTACTTTGAACTGGAATTGTTCTGTAATCGTCATTTAAAAATAGCGGTAGTAACGGTATTGGTACTTGATTCTGTTCCAAATTCTGGGCTCAGTGAGAAAGCAGTTTTGGCCCTTTCTGCCAGTTTTTCTGCCATTGATTTCCCAGTCTGTTGGAGCATTTGAGAGAAATGACTCTCACGGTTTGTTAACAGCAAGTGTGGATGATCAAACTCCTGTTTATCGATGAAGACAAAAACATCAAGTCATAGTTGTGTGTGATATACTGCATAGGAAGTTGCTCCGCTATCGGAGCAATACGAGAAAATCACTTACCAAGGCACGACCTCCTCCCATGACCAACACTCGATCGCTGTCCATAATCGTATTCAATCGATGAGCTATTGTCAATACTGTGCAATCGGCGAACCTCCGTCTTATCGTGTTCTGAATAAGGGCTTCAGTCCTGTGAAACAAGGAGACGACTTCTATGTAACACTGATCAATTTGGTGAAAGAATTGATTGGGCAAGATGAAGAAAGTCATGGAAAGACTGACATACTTACCGTTGGTCAACGTTAGCGGTAGCTTCATCGAGCACAAGGAGCCGATTGTTTCTGAGGATTGCTCTGGCCAAGCAGATGAGTTGGCGCTGACCGACGCTGAAATTGGCTCCGCCACCGGTGACCTGGAAGTCGAGGGAAGGAACGGCGTTGCCAAGTTCGACTTCCCGGAGGCTGTCCCAGAGTTTTGCATCCGAGTACTCGTTGAAGGGATCCAAGTTGTAGCGCATACTTGCCGAAAACAAAATCGGCTCTTGGGGGATGATCGAAATCCGAGGTCGCAGCTCGTGCAACCCTACGGACTTTGTGTCGATTCCATCCAACGATATTTTACCCTCGAGTCCGTCTCCGGTCAAGCGAAACAGTGCGGAGATTATAGAGGTCTTGCCAGCTCCGGTTCTTCCCACTATGCCAACCTTCCAGCCAGGGTTTATGCTCAAATTCAGACTCTGCAGTTCCATGAGAGAATAAAAACTGTGAAAATGAACAACTGACTAACACCTAGCTGATGCGACAGGCTGGATTACCTTCAGAGCTTGTGGCTTGTTATCACCGTATCGCATATTGACATTCTCGAAGACCAAAGCACCCTTAGCTGGCCACGTAGGCGAGGGAGGGTTCTCAGTGGTGAAAGGTCCCTCCTTCGGCAATTTGGTATACTCCAGAACTCTTTCCACGGATGTCATTTGTGAAACGACCTCGGAGCTCTGCTTTATACCATTTTGGACCATTGCAATTAGAAGCAGGGATTGGGAAATAGCCAGTCCCACCGATCCTCCGAGAGTGTGTTCTAGAATTGTGAACGACCCTTTTTTCTGCTTCATGACTTCAACAGCTAGACAAAGATTCCAATTGATTGACACCAACCATTGTCTGCAAGTACGAAAGATAAGCACACGCAAGTGATAAAAACGCACGAAACCAGGTCGAGAAAGAATCCGAAGGAGGTGAAGGTGCTCAAGAGGAGGTACCATGCACTAGTGTGGGTGTCTTGATGACGGTCGAATTCCCTTTGCAACAATGCTTCGGCCTCCACACCTCTGCTTCTTATCGTCGTCAATCCGTCGAGAGTTGAGCTGACGTGAGAAAAAACCGGACTTTTTGCTGTAGTCCAAGCAAAATTGATTGGCTTGAGTCGTAATTTCTTTAAATTCTATAGCATTCATAAACATTGGCTCCATTACCGATTCCCTCAAGCCTCTTTATATTCTGCACAATTTTGACGTAAAAAAATTGTACCACGTAGATGATTACGCAAATAACAACTGCAGGAATGATCATCCAATAGTTGACCACAACCACCATAACTATAACTCCTATAATCATTGAACAAGTCTGAAGCATATCCAACATTGCGGGTGGCAGCAGCTCATCCAGGGCGCCCATGTCCTTTGAAAACCGGTTCAGAATCCTCCCTGGTTGGAAACAACACAGAATTTTTGTGGAGATTCGACTATATGACCATCATTCGATGAGCTTGACACAAAGTGTTGAACGGACCTGATGGGTTATTGTTGAAGAACATCAAAGTTGCTTCCAATAAGTTGGAAAACATAGATTCATGTATTCTGCGACTGCTGGTCATGCATATTTTCATGAACAGGATGTAACACACTGTGATCATGAGAACACATCCTAAAAGACAGAATGTGTATATATAGATGGCTAGGTGTGAAGATACGAGGCCGTTCTCATCGAACCATTGCAAATCGGCCCCTTGATGATTTGATTCAGTGTCGTTAATATCAGCCGACTTGTTTAACCGTATCGCTACTTTCAGGATTTCTTGGTTCGTCCAGTACGTTACCCAGTAATCAGTTCCACTTGCCGCTATTTGTCCAACTGCAAAAGTTGCCGCGAGCAAAATTAACGCACACGGACTACCACCTGCCAAAAAGTACTCCCAGGATACTTTCCTCGACATTCCTCCCGTTGCTGTCGCCTCTGCGTTCGTGTCTGTGACGCGTTCGGTACTCTTCACACTGGACTTTGACCACCGATAGTCACCAATGTCGTTTGATGATACTGTCTGAGAGCAATGGGTTTCAGTCACGCGAAAAATATAGGCAAAAACATTACGTATTCAAGGTTCTTATGTTTGACCTCCAGACTTTCCACATGATCTCCAATGTGCTCGACTTCAACGCGGCCTTCGGGCGCTGCACAATCTAAAATGTGGAAATTCGACTTGACCAGTTCCTCGTACGTGCCCTGGCATTCTACGATGCCCTGAAATCAGAGAATCACGATATTCTTTGGATGAAGTCTGTAGATAGATGAAAACTCAGTTCTTACGCGATCAAGAACGACTACGGTATCAGCTTGCCCGAGATATTGCTGCTGGTGAGTGACGAGGATCCGGGTCTTATCCTTCAGAAAGCCGGTGATGCACTCTTCGAACAAGTGGCGACCCACGCGAGCATCCACCGCGCTCAGAGGATCGTCCAGCAAGTACAAATCGGCGTCTCTGTAAACAGCCCTCGCCAGATTGACTCGGGCCTTTTGGCCACCAGATAGAGATGCCCCTCTTTCGCCGACGAAACTCAAGTCACCGTGTGGAAGCTCCTCGAAATCTTTGAGCAGCGCACAAACTCTGATCACCTTTTAACATTCATTCGTCATCAGTCAAACACTCTTCGACAAGTTGATAAATTAGTATTCCAATAAAGTTACACAGAACTGTGCATGATCGAAGCTATAGAGTTAGATCAAGATGAGTACCTCCTTATATCTTGTCTCTTCGTACGGCTGGCCGAAGAGAATGTTATCGCGAACGGAAGCGGAGAAAAGCCAGGGATCTTGGCTGGAGTACGAAATGCGAATGTCGCGATGAGTGATTTTGGTCTGGTTGTTTTCACCAGCGAGTAAGGACACTCTTCCTGATTCCACTGGCAACTCGCCCAGCAAAGTATGAAGCAGAGATGATTTCCCCGAGGCGACCGGTCCTACGATGAGACACAGTGACCGGCTCTTTACTTCCATTGAAACTCGACACAGAGTAGGCGGCAGCTGACCATGAACCCAGTTTGCCGTCACTTTGTCAATCTCGATCGCGATCCCATGATCGCTTTGAAGATCAACAGCTGACATCTCAATCTTTTTCCCGCAGTTGACTTCGTCCAATAGTAAAAATTCCTGAGAGTAATATAATACCGTTGAACATGTATTATGCAATAATTGCGAAGTTGGACGCATAAACGACTCAGCAGGCAGCATTTTCTTCAACTATTCACAGTGAATTCCCAGTAAAAAACAGAAAAATCCATTTTTCTAAGTCAAAACGACTCGACCTCGTTTTACATTCAAGGATTTTTTCGACAAAACTTTCAACAAGGCAGGAAAGAAACGGTTATAGAAGTCGGTTTTCCAGATTCATGAGTACCAAATATTGGGCACTCTGATGATATGTTACAAAAATCTGGCATAAAACTTCCCATGGGCTAATGTAAAGTGCTTCGTGTTTACTTCGACCATCAACCCTGGCAGTATATCATAATATGCGGATGTTACTTACTTGCAGTCTTTGCACGGACATGGCAGCCTCACCACCCAATATCATAGCTTGAGGAAAACAGAGTGCGCATACAAATTGGAGTGCGTTCAAAAGAGCCGCAAGTAAAAATGTGATCTCCGGAGTAAGAGGATTACCCATCAACACCAACGTAACCAGGGTCAAGTAAAGAGCGAATCGATCGGACAGAGCATTCATGCTCCGATGAATTGCTCTCAGGTACGACGTGTACCCGATCAACCTTGTCTCGAGCGCTCGAACCTTCGATACTATCAGTTCGAACGGTTTTTCCCAGGAGTACAATTTCACCACCTATGATGTTAGTGCGTTAAATATCGTTCATCACCACCACATCGGTATTCAGTGGTGGGTAATACCTGTATTCCAGAAATTATTTCGCTCATCAGCTGAACCCGCTCGTCAGTTTTCACCGCGATTTTAGACCTCAGCACCGTCCCAAGCCTGCTCATGTACCCTTGGATCGATAAGCTCTGTACCAACAATGCTCCGATTCCTACGAAAGCAACCGCACCAGCAGACTGCCACATGACGTATCCCACAAGTGCCACCAGAATTGGCATGATCCAAAGGAAGTGGAGATATGTGAAAAGTGTATCGAACCGCGCCACGTCGTTGCTCATCAGATTAGCTACTCGACCAGCAGCTGCGTTATTCACCGTAGCTTGGTCTAGTCGTAAAACCTGAAATGGAGTACGATGTATAGCAAATGTAAACGTACTGCTTCGTACTATGAGGTAATTCAGTACCACCTTGCGGTATACCAGCGAGCAGCATGCGACCCTGACGCGCATTCCGATCCTCTGGCTGTTCAAGGTGAAATGACGAATCATGAACACCATGCAAAGGGTGGTAACCACCAGTAGACTGGTGTAGAGGAGAGCTTGGTTTCTTTCGATCAGCTTTTGGCCAGGGTTGAAGTAGCTGATTATCCATTTCTGGAATATCGGCGGCATAATCCGCACCACAGTAGCTTGAACGAGGAGCAGCAATCCTTGAATCATGTAAGGAACCCAGAACATTCGTACTATCGCCCACGTCAGACTTGGCCGTCTGGCTTCAGTCTTTTTCTCATTTTGTCCAGGTGTCAATTTCAGCTCTGCTCTCTTCAACTCTTTTTTCCACTCTCTATTTTCGCAGAAAAGTACGAAGCTCAGAGATTTAGAATAGAACCATATTTCACAAACTCACCTTTCCAAACGGTCGCCGAGACTTTCGGACTCATCGGAATTCAAGGGGTTGTATAAATCTCCAATTTCGAGAACTCGCCTCGCACCCTTCCAGAGTACTGGCACTGTCCACCTGTTATCATAATTCTGTTTCCATTAATTTGTACAAGTGCTTAACCAGTGCTTATACCGTGTAGTTTTTGTAATATAACTGAGAGAGCTCAATTAAGAAAATAATGCATTATATATTTTACCCAAAGCAAAGCAAACTCAGATAATTTGCTGATTCCTGTGGATTTTTGAGCCCAACTCTTCGTTTCCTCGTGTCCATGATGAATTCCGTTCAAACGACCGAAAAGCACTGGACGGACATTACTGTTGCACGATGAGTATGTGAGATCAATGTATCTCTCAAGCAACGACGCGCTAAGTGGCTACTTCCGAAATGGTCGTTAATTCCAAATCGAAGTTTCATAAACACGTTACACGATCTTTCAATGCCAATGTTCCTTAACATTCGCCGTAAATGGAAGTCTACTTGGTTTATTTTGCGAATATTCGGTGACATATGCACGGAGATGGTTGAGTGGCATTCCCATTACTTCATAGTGGATTTGGGCATGGCGATACAGCCGCACCGTGCGAAAGTGAGTGGTCAGGCTAACAAGATGCTCTAGAGACGAATGAATCATTTGGAACATCGACTGCAAATTTAGGAATCGTATTTTTAACCCCAACCCTTGAACTTCTGTATTAGCGATCCCCCTGCTCTCCCCACTTCCCGAGTATACTGGACAACGTGTAATTGAGATCCTTGGAACCGATCATGACTATTCGACAGTATGGAGCTATAATGGAAAGAATCAATCACATATAAAAAAAAAAAGGCACCGAGATCGCAGAATTGACGATACGTAAAATGGCCTCCCACTTGCTTCGTCGACCCGGAATGGAAATTCTTCTGAGGATCTCTAATGACTCGATAAAATCTCGCAACCATTAGGCCAACTATATATAGGATCAATGACACCGCACAAACTCCAAGGACAAGCTGGAAAAAAACGGAAATATCTTGATATGTCGTACTGCACCCGCCAGTCGCTGTAGCAAGAGGTCCAGACAACGATAATTAGTGTGAAAGAGGAAACGTTCCGAAGCGATAATTTTGCAAGCTCGAAAACTCCAGAACCCCAGAACACTTGGACTATCGCACATGTCAAATTTGGACGCTTAGTCTTCGTTTTCTTTACATTTTTTCGGAGCATCCAATTCTGCTCCAATTCTGCTGAGTGAGAGATTCCGAAGGGAACCGTTGCTTGGACATTTACCTCTCGAGATGCTCAGACTTCTGGATTCATCAGACTTCAAAGGGTCGTTCAAATCTCTGATTTTGAGGACTCGGCTGCCTCCTCTCCAGAAAGACAATTACAAATATTAACACATCTCTTTTGGAGGTGTCTGGAGTAGAGTACATGAAATTTCATTACGCATAAGCAAAGTGACACCTTCCGACTATGACAGTGAAACCAACACAATCAAAATAATTTGAATCGTTAAAAATGTATTTTTCTTTCTAGAAGCGTTCAATAATTGAAACAATATGATACGTATACTTTACCCGAAGCACAGCAAGCTCAAGGAGTTGGCTGATTCCTGTGGATTTTTGAGCCTATCCCTTCGGACCGTCGGCGTTTCCAGAATTTACTTCATAATTTAATCCTAGATCGTAGGGCGAAAAAGGAATGATTGATTCAAAGTCAGCTTTTTTCACAAGCATCACCGTTACACAGGCCACACTGACTCTACATCAATCACGATGCAGTGAATGATTATTCGCGGAATGTTCACTCGAATTCTTCCGATCTGTTACGTTACAGCGACATTTCCGCATCGAATGTTCATCTGTTCCGCCATTCGCCTTGAAAAATAATTACGAATTGAACCTTGAAAAGTAATCAGCCGCTGATACATTATTACATGGTTGGTTCACATGCATTTCCACTATTGCATGGCTGGCTTAGTCCTGTTATATTGAGTAACCGGTATATAATTAAAGTTCACTCAAGCTTCAATTTTTCCATCTCCGATTCGATCCGAATTCATAGTATATAGATAGGCCGCGGTTATTGGACTTCGACTGGTCATAACAGCAGAAATCCATCGCCTAACCGTTTTCTGGAAACAATTAACAATCAGCATTGCATGACAATAATATATGACCATTTTGAATGTGGTGCACATTATTTTCCACTTTTATTCATTGTTACAAAATTCTCTACTCTGAAATGTTCAGTTGCAATGCCTCTTTTCGTAACTTTATCACCACCGTATGCTCTTTGCCCTATTTATAACTTATCTATTTCCGCCGTTTCGGGTGTCAATTGTTTAGGTATTAATCCTTATTAAAGGAAAAATGATGAGCTGAAATTAGTTATTGTCCCCGAAAATTATGTGTTAATTTCTCTTGATGTGACTTCACGTTTAAATGACAATGAGCACTACAAACAAATTTTTGGCACTCCCATAGGCTCTTTTGTTTCTCCCATTGCCAGTGACATTGCGATGGTTGATCTTGAGAGGGACTGTCTGTCAAAACTGAAGTTTCCACCTTTGTTATAGAGTGAAACCTGATTTAAAAGTTTGTGAAGGGGTACAACAAAAAAAAAACGTACAAGTGCGAATTACGTTGACGTGAAATGCTTTAGTATTACAAAATCACTACAGGGCCGAAAGAAATGTTACGTATGAACGGGAAAAACATATACAAGTGCACTGTTAGAAATAAAGTGTTAAAACAGGTCTACCAAAAATTTTATGTTAATTTTAATATTTTTTTTTTGTTGTACTATTGAATGACAAAAAAAAGTCAAAACTAAGACATTTTGCTTTTCGTAACGGAAAAAGGTCTCATATTTCTTTAAAACGTATTTAGGAAACGAATACTGAAAACACGAAGATTCGTTCATGAAATTTAATACTAGGGCATTAAAAGCAGAAGGTCATATGTACTGGTTTATACTACCATCCAGTCCCAACTAAAACAAAAATGGTTTTCATTAATTGCATGAGGTCGTATCCGCCAAAGAAATTATAAAATTGGCGCTTACGACCTTCTGCAGCTTTTATCTACGAATATTTTTCATCAAATTTTTCGGAACCCCCTTTTTTTCAATTTATCTTAGGGTTTCAGGGGTTTTTGAGACTTTTTGGTTCAGGAGTGAAAAGATTTTTTAATTTGCGCCTACGACAATCTGTCTTCATGTTTTTTGTTATTTCTCTTAAAAATTGTAATGAAAGAACGACGTATCCGCCCAACATACGATCTTTTGCATTTACATTTATCGATCTCGTAATTTCATTTGATCTATACGTTTTGACCATTTTTAGAGCGAATGGCGTGAAACAAATAAATTATATGACCTTTTGCCACCAAAATCGTTTTTTTTTTTTTGGCGCTTACGACGATTGTTCATACATTTTGTGTGTTTTCGAACAGTACTGTAAATTTTTTGTTTCAGTGCACCTACATATTTATTATACATATAATATCATTATCTCCGTATGTGAATTTACATTGTATGAGGTTTCACTTTATTACAGGTAATTGTTGATGATACAATTATGTGAATCCCACTGGAAAGAATTTATGAGACCCTTTTGATTTTCAATTCTCACAATCCCAGGCTACAATGCGAGGGCCACGTGGAAAAACGGGGTATCTCGGATTTTGATTGAATAACCGGCTATTTCGTGGCCCCGAGATACCCGGTTACTCAAGAAAATTCCAAGATAGCCGGTTTCTCAAGCACGTGGCCGTCGAATTCACCTCAGAACTGGAGGTGGGAAATGTTATCAGTTTCTAAGACGTGGTATTGATCAGAGATAACAACAGGATCATAACCCACTGGTATCGTAAACCAGCTACTTTTCCAGGAAGAATGTCGCATTTGAAATCGGCTCACTTTCTAATCCAAAGACGGGCTACGTTTCTTTTTCTAACAGATAGCGCTATTATATATCATTGTCACACGTGAAATTTGAGCCTGAAAATTTTGATTTCGTTAGATCGGTCTCACGAACGAGCGACTATCCTGAAACCCTCTTCGAGGGTTCAGTTTTGAAGCCGTTCTACTACTTGAGGAATAAAAAGGCCAGCAATTACAATCTTTGTTCTTCTTCTTGAAAAAGATCGTCGACCCCATAATCATGTGATTCGTATTCCTTACGCCAAAGGTTTTACTGAAAAACTTGGTAATACACTTGAGAAACTTAATGTCACGTCTGTCTGATCGGTTAACAACAACCTGTCCAATATCGTAACGAAGGATAAAGCTGCAAAATCCTTTGCCTGCATGACTCCTTAAAGACTGATATGGTTTATGAGATTTCGTGTTAGAATTGTTCTGTCTCTTACGGAGGTCAGACAAATAGTGAGCTTGAACCCGCGTTCAGAAACATTCTTCTGATATTGATGAAGATCCTGAGGCACATAGGAACAAATGCCTAATGTCAACAAATGACGCACATCCACCTCCAAGCAGGTCCTAATAGACAAGAGAATACAAAAACATAATGACATGCTTCGTATGGTCTCTTGCTCCACAGATTTGGATCGAAGAGTGTCTCTCAATTAAGGCCTTTGTATTGATTTCTAATGGTTATCACTCATTTTAATAGAATTTCTAATTCTTCACTGAATTCCTAACTTTTGACTGTATATACTTTGATGGCATTCGTCACAGTCATTAGAGCTTGTGATGTGTTTAGTGTTGCTCTTAGCGTTCGATTTAATATCGAGAAAAAAATGATAACTACTCTTCGTTAATTTATTCATTGACACTATAATTTTTTGTGGAATTGTAAAATTATTTTTTCGTTGAATCAACAGTTTTTCTGCGTTAGAAAAAAAGATATCTCTTCGACTCGACCTTAATCGATAACTTTCGCCAAATTATCCTCATATGTTAATTTCATCATTCATTCACCCGCAAACCTCCACAACGCGGATGAAAATTACATCACGTTTTGCCGTTACGATAAACAAAGCAATACCGATCGTTTCATCACGTAATCTATTCGTAACCGATTATACATCAAGATTTCCTGCAATCATAGGTCTGAATGTCTAAAGATTTATATCGCTGTAACAAGTCGCGTCGAAAGAATTCAGTTTCATAACGCGAATAATCGCCAAATCGTGACAAGGGAAAATCACCGATGACATAGATTAATTATGTGACGGTGACATTCGTGAAAAAGAGGAAACGGATTACGTTGACTCAATTATTCCTTCTTCGCGATATAATCTAGACACGGATTTGATTATGGACAGCAAGGTTCAAAGAGGCGGGTTCAAAAGTCCGCAGGAAACAGCCAATTTCTTGAGCTTGCTGTGCTTTGGGTAAAGTATATCGTATTGCTTCAATAATTGAACTCTTTGAATTCTGAACACTGCACTTCAATAGTTGCGTAATTTTTTTTGTGTTTTGCTGCATGTATACGTGCATATTGAACTCAGTCTGCCACTTCGCACACCTCCCAATGTGTGTTGATGTGTGTGAATGTTGAATGATGAAAAAAGCACGATTGGCAATGTTGTGATTTCATTGAGATTGAAATATCATAACAGGTGGACACTGCCGATACTGTGGAAGGGTGGGAAAAAAGTCCTCGAAATTAAAGATTTATACAGCCCCTTGAAGTCCGACGAATCCAAAAGTCTCGGTGATCGTCTCCAGAGGTTAGTGTGTTACGATTCAATTTTGAATCTCTTTCTTCACGGTATTTCTTGCGTGACGATGTAGGGAGTGGGTTGAGGAGTTGAAGAAAGCAGAGCGAAGTTTAGTGCTCTGCAAAAATGAAAAGAAGACCAAAGCCGAGCGCCCAAGCCTGACGTTGGCCATTGCACGAACCTTCTGTTTTCCTCAAGCCATGATCTTGGGAGGTGAGGCTGCTATGTCTGTGGAAAGACTGCAAGTAAGCAAAAAGTCGACCAAAACATATCAAAATGACTTTCTAACAAAATAACTCAGTCGATGACTGAACATCCTTGACGGAAATATCTCAAAACGAAAATCGCCCTAATGAAAAATTATCATCTATAGTAGCAGCTACTGTAACTTTTGCTTACCTTGATTCTTGTACCCAACTGCACGATCAGTATTATTGAGACACATGTCAATCGGAATTATTATTCCCAGGACTTTTTACTATTGGACGAAGTCAAATGCGACGAAAGTATTGAGATATCAGAGGTTCGTCGTCAAATCGATCACGGAATTAGGGTAGACATAAGCAAAGTAGCAGCTAACTGGGTCCATGGTCAGCTGCCGCTGACTTTGCGTGAAATTACAATGAAAGTAAAAAGTCGGTCACTGTGTACTATCGTAGGTCCCGTCGCCTCGGGGAAATCGACTCTGCTTCATCTTTTGCTGGGCGAGTTGCCAGTGGGAGCAGGAAAACTGTCCTTACTCACGGGTGAGAATAACCAGATCAAAGTCAGTCATCGCGACATTCGCATTTCCTACTCCACCCAAGATCCCTGGCTTTTCTCCGCTTCCGTTCGCGATAACATTCTCTTCGGCCAGCCGTACGAAGAGACAAGATATAAGGAGGTACTCATCTTGATCTAACTCTATAGCTTCGATCATGCACAGTTCTGTGTAACTTTATTGGAATACTAATTTATCAACTTGTCGAAGAGTGTTTGACTGATGACGAATGAATGTTAAAAGGTGATCAGAGTTTGTGCGCTGCTCAAAGATTTCGAGGAGCTTCCACACGGTGACTTGAGTTTCGTCGGCGAAAGAGGGGCATCTCTATCCGGTGGCCAAAGGGCCCGAGTCAATCTGGCAAGGGCTGTTTATAGAGACGCCGATTTGTACTTGCTGGACGATCCTCTGAGCGCGGTGGATGCTCGCGTGGGTCGCCACTTGTTCGAAGAGTGCATCACCGGCTTTCTAAAAGACAAGACCCGAATCCTCGTGACTCACCAGCTGCAATATCTCCGACAGGCAGACACCGTCGTTGTTGTTGATCGCGTGAGAACTGAACTGATATGAGTCTTTGTCTACATTCAGGCTTAATCCAAGAAAATGGCGCTGCTCTGATTCCAGGGCACCGTCAAATGTCAGGGCATGTACGATGAAGTGCCAAAGTCGAATTTCTACACGTTGAGTTCGGCGACGTCTGAGGAACTTGATGGAGACGAGCACATCGGAGATCATGCGGAAAAAATAAAGGTCAGGATAACAACATGAAAAGCGTAATATCAACTTCAACTATAATATCCTCATGATTGAGGCCTGCTGTTCTCAGACGGGACCACCAGCAGAATCAGATGACAACATTCATGGTCGGTGGTCAGAATCCATTGTGAAGCGCACCGATCAAGCCACGGACATTACAGCCGAGGCGACAGCAACGGCAGAAAAATCGAGGCAATTACACCGGGAGTACTTTTCGGCAGGTGGTACCACGTGTGTCTTAGTTCTGCTCGTTGCAGCTTTCGCATCTGCACAAATAGCGGCTAGTGGAACTGATTACTGGGTGACGTACTAGACGAATCAAGATATCATGAGAGTAGCGTCACAGTCGAACAAGTCGAATGATAACAGAGACACTAAAACCGCCAATCAAGGGGCAGCTTCGCAATAGGTGGATGAATTCGGGCTGCTCTCTCCATACGTAGCTGTCTATGTATACACATTTGTTGTTGTTGGATGTGTTATCATAATCTCAATGCGTAACATCTTATTCGTAAAGATATGTATGAATAGCAGTCGCAGAATACATGAATCTATGTTTTCCAACCTATTGCAAGCGAGTTTGATGTTCTTCAACAATAATCCATCAGGTCCGTGCAACACTTTGTGTCAAGCTCATCGAATGATGGTCACATAGTGGAATCTCTACAGAAATTCTGTGTTGTTTCCAACCAGGGAGGATTCTGAATCGGTTTTCAAAGGACATGGGCGCCCTGGATGAGCTGCTGCCACCCGCAATGTTGGATATGCTTCAGACTTGTTCAATGATTATAGGAGTTATAGTTATGGTAGTTGTGGTCAACTATTGGATGATTATTCCTGCCATAGCTCATCGGTTGAACACGATAATGGACAGCGATTGCGTGTTGGTCATGGGAGCAGGTCACGCTTTGGTATGTGTCATTTTCTATCGATCACTGCAAAAACCGAGCCATTGATAACGTAGAAAGTCACACGTATATATAAATTGATATTTCTATTTTGATCTACAAACAGGAGTTTGATCACCCGCACCTGCTGTTGGAAAACCGTGAGAGTCATTTCTCTCAAATGCTCCAACAGACTGGAAAAGTGATGGCAGAAAAATTGGCAGAAATGGCCAAGACTGCATTCTTACTGAGCCCAGAATTTGGACCAGAATCAAACACCGAAACCGTTACCACTATTGTCGCAGATGACAATCACAAATCAATCACGTATTATGATTGATTTCAGAATAAGTATTTGTTCACAAAATTTGGTCATGGAACACTCCAATTAAAGTCAATATCCAGTGTACACATTACCCCTTACTTTTTTGATCGAAAGCCATATGAAGGATTAAGAGTACTTTTCCCAGGCGAGGCTGGATGGCGAGCTTATTGTCATACTGAAAACTATACATGCGATTAATACTACGTCAAATTACTAATTTGTTATATAATTCATAGTTGTGGAAACGCAATAGTTGCATTGAAGATTTCTCATGAGATAACATACTACTTTCGGTCTCAATAACTTCGAAAAAAAGATGATGATCACTTTTATTACTATTATCGTTATGAGTATTCGAATTCTTGTCTGGTTCTGTGAAGCATTTTGATTTCACAAAATCACTTACTCGCACATGAAATAAGCGATTATCACTCAAGGTCTCGGATGTGGCTACTGTGATGTAATGTCACTTAATTACGTTCGACATGGTGACATCCAATTATTCCACATTTGAAGACAATTTCAAGGCAGTTGATTGGGATTTCGTAATACGACGGTCCCAACCATTCCATAAGTATTTGCCCCGCGGAATGCTTACAAAACTCGACAATGTCACTTTTGTATAATTCGGTATAAATAGGAGTCCTACACTTGTGAGAATAGATCAGCGTGATAAAATTAATGTGTTCACGTGTCATCCAGTGGTTTTCCGTTGAATCATTCTCACTGCGGGTCTCTATCAGCTCGACCAAAACACTCGGTTGTCCCCTGGTACTGGTGATTGGCTAGAAAGTATGGAATTCCTTGTTCCCGGCGCGCACTTTCGTCAAAAATCGATCCATGTTGTAACGTGGCAGCTTCGGCTCGCCTCGTTACTAAATGCTCCCTGAACCCTAGACGGTAAGTAAATTCATTTTCCTAGGAGTGATTGTGAGTGAGAAGGCACAGGACAGACCCAGAGAGTCACCAGAAAGCTCAGAACTTCCTCCAGGGGGACGCAGCCACGTGAGGGAGTGCGTGAGGGTAGCTGACCACTCAACTACGAGGGACAAGACAGCGGGGGTCCCCCAGGATGAGCACCCGCCTGCCCAAGGGCAGCCCGCAGCACACAGCAGTGACACCGCTCCACATAGCTCTCAGGAGTCAAAGGGTTTACCGAAATTCGCCAAGAGGACGACACTAACCGATCATAGAATTAAGCAGAGCGTAAAGAGGGGGAAATAGACACCCTGCTCAGAGAGATCACTCTGGCGTTAGCTGTTGCAACGGTTGGGTTTCGAGTTTTGTAGAGCGAGTCTTAGAGATTTCTGGTTGAGAGATTTTTGAGTTGAGAGTCTTGTGAGACCTTTTTTTGACGGTTTTGTGAGCATCAGGAGCCCGAGGAGGTCTTGTGCTGACCTGTCTGCGCTGGTTTTTGTTAAAGTAAGTGGCTTCATTTTACCTGCGGTAGATCTGAACGGATCCCTTGAGTTCTGAATTGTAGTTGCGGTCTGAGAATAGACGATCTTTGTTCCTTGGATCTCGAGTTCAGATTGAGACTGAGTTTCGAATTGCCGACCGAAGCCAGAGTTTGCAGAGTGGGTTATCAGAGAGTTTTTATTGTGAATTTTGGTTAGTGCGTAGAGTCTTTTCCTCGTCGCGGAGGGTTTTGCCTCGTGGCGTTGTCCGCCATACTTGTCTTTGTCGTCGCCTCGTGGCTTTCAGCGGAAGGTCAGACGCGCCAGAGTCTTGTAGGGATTATTATTTGAGTTATCAGAGTTCATTTATTGAGAATTATTGCCCTGAAGGGCTCGTCGTGAATCATTGTTAATTTTTCTGTAAAATTATTTCCTGGGAAATAGTGGATAAGTCGAATACAGGGAGCGTTTGTTTACGTTCTTCACCAAGTTAGTTGGCCAAGTGAGTGGAGGTGGCTTCTCAGTTGTGAATGGTCCCTCTTTGGGTAACTTGGTATATTGTAAAATTCTTTTTCCGGCACAGGCATGAACAAGTCACTTTTTGACGCCTGTTTTCGGTCCGTAAAGTGGCACTTTTTCGGCCCGCCATAAGAAACGCCACTGCACGGACCTCAACTGGCGTCAAAGTGACTCTTCATGCCTTCGCCGGAAAAAATATCGTATGGGGCGCACCCGTAAAGTAACTGTTCGGCGAGGTTATGTTTTTAGTACTCTCCGTTGGCTTTACCTT
>JAFFZH010013665.1:0-17709 GCA_018420115.1 Euura saliciscinereae
TTTTTTTTTTTTTTTTTTTTTAAGGAGCTAACTAAAAATCATATATATTTTTGTATTCCGATTACTGGAGTTACGCCTATTAGTCCCGTTGGGTAGCCTGTGGTTTTTGATTTCACCTAAAACTGAATCGCAGTTTTGTTTCTACTATATCTATATTTTTATTTCGTTCAGCTTTCTATTCACAATATATTTCTGTTCTCTTTCTCACCTGATTTTATCTGGGATACAACTGCCTGCATTGTCTAGTACTGGATATGTCGAAAATCGTATTGTAATACAATTTTTTTTTCCCACATTACAGAGGTACGTGAAAAAAATAGAATGTTCGAACTGAGTAGAGCTTCTTTTCAAATTTTGTATATTGGATAGACTTCAATCACTTAGATTGACAGCTTTGAGAAATGAAAATGATAAAATTTTCACTCATACTACCTGACTTTGAATCAGTGAGACTTACTGCAAATTACTCAATATTCGCTGTTGTTCTTTCAGTTATACAGGTAGGCCACTGAAAAGAAAAAGAAAAAAGAAACATTGATTTACTTTCAGCTAGGAGTCAATGACTGTTTAACGATTTTTTGTAGCATCAAGTCATTCGTCTGACTACTCTCTTTTCAACCGACTTCAAAAAAGGAGGAGGTTCTCAATTCGGCTGTATTGTTTTTTTTTTTTAATGTTTGTTACCTCAGAACTCCGTCATTTATCAACCGATTTGGAAAATCCTATTTTTATTCGAAAGGGTTTACTTTCAGATTGGTCCCATATAAATTTCATCGAAATCGGTTAAGTAGTTTGGTTTTGAAGTCGGTTTTTTTGTCACTCGTGACGCTTGTCTATACCCCCTTGAATTGTATTGATTTGATCACGATTTTTTTTTTTTTAATGTAATATTATTCAGTGTCTGTCAAATATATAATCATTGGAATTTTCCTAAGTTTGTAAAATTGGCGTGGCTTTTTTTTCTAGGCTCAATCAAAATGAATTTTTGGCGATTAAAAAATCTATTATTTCAAATCATGCATTTTTACTTGTTTTAAAAAAAAAAAAAAAATCACAAAATTTCGTCATCTAATTTTGTTGAATTATTATAAATCAAAGTTTTAGTGTGAAATCGAATAAAAATCAAGTAATGAGAAAGAAATGCAAAAATACAATTAATGAAAGGAAAAAAAAACGTTTCTTGAAAATTTGGAAAAAAAAACGATGTCAAAATTTCTGTGCTTTTTTTTGTTTTGCTTATTTTGTACATATATACAATGAATAACGCAGATGTACCTCCACGTAATTCGAGGAAGTGTATGAATTACTCACGTAAAAAAACGAGAAGTAAGTAAGTCTAAGCAGCATCCGCTCTGCAGTGTTGTTGTTCACCAAGTAACTAACCTGGAGTAACTAACTGCAGCTGCTGACCCGAACGGCATTATAGGTACAGCCGAACCTTGGTGTGCGTGTGCGGTGTTCGTTTTAGTTATCGTCAGAAGAGAACGAGATAAAAGGAAATAGAAAATTTATGGGAAGACAAAATCGAAAGGAGATAGACAGAAAAAAAATTGTATAAAAGAAAATCGAAAGTGGGGGGAAGGAGGAAAAAACCTCATGAGAGTCCTTCTCGCCCCGGTGTATCGGTGTCTCCTATCTGTGTCTTTCAGCACGCTTTATCAACTACTCGTATTTGTAGGTCGGTATAAACCTGAACGAGAAAGTCTCTCAGAACCTGGATCACCTAGCGACCGATGAACTGAGGACCAGACTAACGCAAACTCGCTAACAGCTATGATGTAGTCTCTCGTCTCACGATCAAACGCCACTGTCACTTTCGTTAGACACTTATAAACACGGTATCATCAATTGTAAAACTCAAGTCGACATTTTTCCAATTTTGCTTCATGCCCACGACGATGTTAATCTTATCATATTGACTTTTTTTTTCTTTTTATCAATTTTGTATAAAAATGATAATAATCATAATATCAATTAGGTGTTATCTAGTCGTTCTTAAATCCGCTAAAGAACAAAAAATAACGACGAATTTAAAACAAACAAATTTATTACCGTGGTTGACCATGAGATTATTTTCACACACAGCCAAAATCATTGAATAGAAACAAAAAAAAAACGCTGTTGATTATATCTTGAGTTAGTTTTTTTACCCTGAACTTTATACATGTAACCGACAGACAAGAATTTTGCCAAAAAAGTGGTTTTAGGCTATGAGCCAGCCTCTGCACTTCCCGTTATTGTTATTGTGTAGCTTGCAGCTTTTTGGATCCGATATTTTGGACTTCGCAAACCTGACTTCAGATTCATGATCAGCGACCCAAAAAACCACATGGTACCGAATCACATTCAAATCCGTTAATCCGTTCTCTGGATATCATCATTTTTATCGTTTTTTTTTTTTTTTAATTTTGTTGTTTAAATAATTCGGAAAGTACTGAACCGATCAAAGCCAAAATCTAATCAGTTCCGAGTGGAGAAAAGCCGCTTTGATTGAGTCCACCTTGAGATATCGTCCCGAGAAAAATTTGATCACATACGATAAACACTGTAAAAAATGATTGTGAATGTACTACACACATTAACTTATGAACAAATTTTTTATATAATTACTATACATTCATCGCAAACGTACGAAATTTTGTATAAATTTAACAAAATTTTATAGTATATATAATTATATAGTATAAATTCATCGTATTTGTAAATTAATTTTACTCAAATGTAAATTAATTTCATGACTCCTGTATGCGAATGAAACTTCCAACGCATGCGTTGTGCACAACAAACATTTTCGCGCACTTGCTCACGTGTGAGATCAATTTTTTAAAATTTAATTCACTATTCCGTTCACGTGAAACAATGAATTTTGATATTGTAATGAAGACAAAAAAAATAAATTGTACCAATTTTCCGACAGCGATATTTGTGTTACAACAATTTTTGCACTCCTCTAAACCGCAGTATTCTTTGAACTCTCAGTTTTCTGTGATGGGAATTCCTATATAACCGTGCATTTGTACTTTAGCAGTGTAATTCCAAGTATTTGTAAGTCATGATGGTCTTTTCCTCTAATGATTATTATATATATATATATACATCCGCGAATAGATTAATTCCGTGATTGCTTCTGTTCCGTGGGATTTGAATTAATAATGGGGAATTATGACGATGGTATATTTCCATGGATCATAGAAAAGGCTGACCATACACACACATATATATATATATATACACAGGTTTTACCCGTGGGGTAAGAATCTTAGGCATTGAAAATGTTTCTTATGATTTTTCATTCATTTTTATTTTTTTTTTCACATAAATTTTTGAGTGCGTTCCGCTGAAATTTTATGTTTTTTGTGCACTGTGTCTTACGTTCACGTTCCCGAAACAATTTAATTCTTTCAACCTCAGGAATTCTAGGTTTTTTACACTCAAAGTTATTCCCGTCATTGATATCCAATTTGTGTTTGCAATATAATTTGGATCGCTCGGCATCAGTTAACGTTTTTCACGTGGGATAACTGACCACAATACACATCCGGTTCTCTTGTTCATATCAAAACAAAAAACTTTCAAACCTCACATGCCTTCGATATCCGACTCCCGTGACGATAAAACGTTACATCTGTTGCTCAAAATGTTAAATCTGCCGATCGGACAACCATACCCACCACCTACACTTTCTAAATACCCCCAAAATAGAAGCATTTTCAATGCTAATATATATATACAGGGCGAGTCATCTCCGGGTCTGAACGAGGGAGGTGCGTATCACAAACTGTTATCAAAATCTAAGTTTACATCAAGCCATGTTAATCTGCTCATTGTTCTCAGTCGAAAGTCAACAATACTTTACTCGACCTGACCAAATATCGACGGCTTGACGGAGCAAGCCAAACTTAGGGCGGAGAATCAGCAGTGATAAGCCCCTCCCTCGTTCAGACCCGGAGATAACTCACCCTGTATATACAGCGAAAGGTATAGAGGCGAGGTCGCAGTCGATTCCAGCTGACCTTGATGGGGCCAGCCCCCCACTCTCCAGTCGGATCTGCTATTTCGTGCTGAAGAAATATGGTTACATTTAAGCTAGAGCAAGAAACGTTGTGGTGAGACAATTAAGTGTAAAAAAATCATCAAAAAGTGTATATTATAATAACAAACCCGACAACGAAAGTAACTGTATGAGTGGCGGTTCGATGTTGATGAAACTTCGCACAAAGGTGATGGTAGAATATAGTCTACTTGTTGAGATAGTCGATTTTATGGAAAAATATGTATCTTACCAGAGATTGTATACGCTAACCAAAAAAACTCCCACGGCGTCCCCCTGGTGGTCAATCTTCGAACACTGGAGGCGATGGAAACTAACGAAATGAATTGAGTGGGTGCATGAAGTGAAGTGGCGCCACCCACGGCGAAGAGCTGCGATTTCAACGCTGTTTTTTTTTTTTATTTTGAATTCAATCGAATAAATCTTTCAAGCGTCTTTACAATTAATAATGACCGTTATGATAATAATAACGGGCTTTGAAAGCGGAACTTATGGCATTAAATTCACGCCGGAAACAATTAAAAAGGGATAAAAGATCTCGCAGAAACGGGGGCTTTCCAAAAAAACGAAAAAAAAACACGCTCAAACACACAGTGACATGATTGGTTGAATCTAAGGAAAGGAACCAATTCTGCAATGGTATCACAGTGTCTCGGCATGAAGTGGCGCCACTGCAGCGACGTAGAGCTTCGATTTCGAGTGCGAAGTAGTATATTGTGCATCAAGTGCGGGAAGTTGGCGATTCCGGACGAGTGTGAGGTATGCCGAACGAGCCGAAGGCGAGTGTCGGCACTCACACGAGTTAGGAATCGCCAGCCCGCACGAGATCCACATCCTGTTTTTTGTATAAAACCTGATATGGAAAGTCTGACTTCGCGGACTGTGGAGAATGTGCGAGATAGCTGATCCTCTTACCGACCGAGGAGCGTGCCGGAATGTTCACATTCCGGCACGGCTCTCGGCCGGTAAGGGAATCAGCCATTTCGCGCACCCTCTACAGTGCGCGGAGTCGAACTTCCCATGCAGGTGTTACGAAAAGTAGGTTATATTGTTGTCCTATGATTGTCGAGTTTGTAACCCGAGCCAACGGCGAGCTAAATTCACAAGAGTACGAAGCGCGTTTTACGTACAAGCCAAAGGCGAGTGTTACAACTACACGGATGTTCATATGAGTGCAGTCCGAGCGAATGGCGAGTGCTACAATTTTCATAATCATGGGATCTCGACGTGCCTCACGTCCCATGGACACAATTTTTTGTAACATTTGTAGCTAAACTCTTCGTGCGGTCTCTTTTGGACAAATTAAAAGTAAGTATATCATCCGTGAATTTTATAGAAAAAAAAACTGTGAAACGTTTAACAATACATGATTTTTAGATGAAAGGCGTAGATTTTTAACATTTTTTATATTTAATTGTTTCAAAATCTACGATTGATACTCGTTCTTGAATGTCGAAGTATGTCCCATATTTCACTGAACGACCGAGTTTTCATTTCGAATGCGCATTCGCGAATGAAAAGCTCTAGGGCGAAAAGTAGATTATTCACGATGTGCGCATGCGCCAACTTGTCTTTTTTCTTCACTGTTCTGGCATAGATTCCACGCATGTATCAAATGGTATCAAATGGCGACAAAAATTTGTCACCTGTCGAAACACATACTAAAAATGTGAAGACTAGTAAATCTTTGAATCTTGACTTTTAGTTCCATTTTAATAACTTCACGTCTTCATTTGAACGAAGATGAGTAGATAAAACATGAGATAGAAAATACCGAGCTCTTGAGCAGTTCGTTTTCTTGTTCCATTCACTCAGTTTTATTGACTCCATGAACACTATTGATTGAAGTAATGTCGAATTTATATGATAATTTATTAATGAATGGTTTTTTCTTTTTGTACCATTGATATTCTGTGCGCCCGATAACTCTGAGACGTAAGAATATAATCATAGATTCTTTTTCTGATTATAGTTATTGCGATTTTAACGCTTCGCGTAGTGTAACACGGGTCATAGACTATGATACTACTTTCTAAAGTCAAATCACGTTTTTATACGTACATCCCGATGAAAGAGAACGAATATAATAGTACATTGTGTATCAAGGGCGCAAATAGTACATTGTGTATCAAGGTCGCAATACACTATTTTTCTAGTGTGAAATTTGAAGTACGAGCCGAAGGCGAGTGTACTGCAATCACACTCGTCAAAATAGCCTTGCGCCCGTGTTGCACACGATTTTTTTCTCAACACCTGGTCTGCAAAAATGCCTCTTTTCAGACCGAGTGAGCGGGCGCAAAACGGAACTTTGCGCCCGAGGGCCGAAAACATCTGTTTTGCGCCCGCTCAAGAGGTATGAAAAGTGGCATTTTGCGACCGGGTGTGAGAAAACACTATTTTCCGAAGGCGAGTGTACTGCAATCACACTCGCCAAAATAGCCTTGCGCCCGTGTTGCACACGATTTTTTTCTCAACACCTGGTCTGCAAAAATGCCTCTTTTCAGACCGAGTGAGCGGGCGCAAAACGGAACTTTGCGCCCGAGGGCCGAAAGGATCTGTTTTGCGCCGGCTCAAGAGGTATGAAAAGTGGCATTTTCCAACCGGGTGTGAGAAAAATATATATTACAGTAATGCCCCTCAATAGTCCATACCCCTCAATAGTCAAGGAATTTCCCCTCTCGAGACCCCGAAATAGGCCAGCGACATTCTCCTTCCATAGTCCCGATTCCCCTGAGACCCTGTTCAGTGGCGCCTCTTAGAGCGTGCGCACAACTGAGTTTCTCAGCAGACGAACATACATATGGCAGTTACAAACCTCCACAAAAATGATAACATAACCTGCACAACGAAATCAAACTGAGACATGTGATACATAACCTCAATGTTCTTACCGTCAGTGGCGCATGCGCGGTCTACTAGACTGTGTGTGTGTGTGAATTCCGTCTATTTGGGTGGGGATGCGGACTATTGCGGGGCTCGAAGGTCCCGAAGAGTTGACTATTGAGGGGCATTACTGTAGTTCCAACGGATTAACTCTGCACACTTTTCGATCATCAAATTTTAATCTGATTGCATATTTCAAGTTTCGTCTCCGGCAACAACAAAAAAAAAAATGAAATGGAGATCAAAATTCTGTTATGGGTTTAGAAATTCTATTATATTTGACGACAGTTGGATATAAACTTTCCACTGTAGCTTTATTGGTACCTGAATCCCCTCGAGGGATCTTTCCATACAGTCTGCAGAATCAGGATAATTCGTGATAACATCCTGATTCATCTGTAGCATGCATGTAACACACTTACCTCGAACAAGAGAATACAAATGAGAAAATGTTTTATTTTGTCTGTGGGCTGTTTTTAAGAAAGATCCTGAAGAGAATAACAAAGATAAAATGTGTGGAAAAAAAACAACTTGTTGTTCGTTCTTTGTAAAAAATAGAATATAACAAGTAATTGATGAAACGGCAAAAAAGAAGGGGGGAAAACAACAACAACGAGAAAGAAATCATCTTTTTCTCATTCGATTATCTCATGTGATTCTTCTTGTGACGCGTGTTGATCCTTGCCGTCATTGTTACAAGCTTCGCGTATGCATTTGAACGCTAAGGCCACAATACATATAATTGTTACAAAAAACCCGTCGTCCATGGCCTTATATTATAGCGTGGACGGTTATTGTGCATATCTCGAACCTTTCGCAGTTATGGAAATTATTCTTGCAAGTTGTTATACTTTAGTACAAAGAATACCGAGCCCAGACGGCAAGAAGTGAAAAGTCGTCTGATTGTGAGAATCATCGCCTGGATGATAAATGTCCCAATTTTCGCCTTCTGAATGTCATCCTTACTCTCAAAAATGTCTTTTAGGGTGAACAATATCGTGATCCATGGATTATCCTCTTCGATCTTCGTATCAAAATAACTATCCATGGATCACTTCACTCTTTCTCGATTTGGATCATTTACTTTTTGTATTTTTAACGATCATTACTTTCAATTCGACATAGGTATTATTTTCTTCTTCTCATTACATTCACTGTATTCCTCACATTTGCCTTTTTTTTGCATCGTGATCTATCGATCATTAAATCTTTTTATTACATAATTCTGTAGTATTTATCCGATGATCATTTCGTTTTTTCATTGATCTTCGTTTTTTCTTTCAAAACCTTTTTTCCTGTCATAATCGATCTATAGATCATTCTGTGTCTACACGATAATTATCATCATCTGTAAATATAAATATTAATTTTTCTCCGTCGCATCATTTATAGATTGTTTCGAGTGCTCTGCGTTACTTATATAATTTCCGGACGTCTTCCCTGTCGACCTTCACCCGATCCTGATCCATGGATCATTATATTTTCTCGTTTTCTTCTCGATATTGATCTGCAGATTATTTCGATCCGTTGCATTCTCTCGACCGCAAAATTATTCGGTCTTTTCTTTGTCTCTGATCTATAGATCGTTTCATCTGTTTATCCTTTTATTTGTCTGATGACGAAAAAACGTTTTGAGCGATAAATACAATTTTTTTTTCGTCGCATTCACTTCAGAAATGTTGAGAAAGCAAAGATCGATTTAAATTTATAAAAATCTGCCATTTCATACGACCTTCTGCTATGAGTAAGAAAAAAAAATTATACGATCTTCTGTCACTTCAATGGCGAAATATTTTATCGACCTTCTCCCACTGATTCCTAATTCTCGAATATCCTACTTTTACGATAGTGTGCAATTTCTGTTTTTGTTGTTCTTTTTTTTCCATCAATCGCGATACACACACGTAAAGACGACGAGGACAAAGGCCATGACTTACACAGGTGAACGAGAAGTTCGATTACGACACACGTATTCTACGGTCGAGTTTTTCATATAATACTAACGCACGATACGAGTATCAGTATCACGCTTCTTTTATTCATTGCCGCAGTTACAGACGCACGAAGTGACCAAACGCATCGACAACGGAACCGCTGCACCGATCGACTCGATCGTACAAGATTACTTCTGCCAGAGTTCGACACTGACGTTATTACTACTTGATTTTTGGAAACTAGAAACGAATATAAGTCCAAGTTTGTGAGTACCATTTTTCAATATTCATCAGAAATTCGAACGATCATTCATTCATTGAACGAAAATTTTATTTTCTCAAGTTTCAATAATTCATGAAATTATATGGTGAAAATGGATTTTCGTTATTTTAGGGCAATCAAAAACGAGAGTGAAACTAGGGAGACCATGTATGAAGCATTATCAAATTTTCAGCTCACTCGTTAATTCAAGGTGCGAAATAAGCTTGTTTTTCTCTGGATAAACGTATTGAATTGCAAGTCATTTTTGACACCGGTAGGATCTACATATACCTAGTTCTACACACGTCGGTGACGCATGTTTTGTTTCTTCGGTCACCGCGATGCGGGAGAGTATGACAAGTTGCCATTGTTCAGGCGCCTTTTTCAAACGAATTTAATATCGAAAAAAATAAACATCAGTCGCTGTAGTTTTTGTTTTTAATAAAAAAGAAAACAAAAAATTGTCATTAATCTAAAAAACGGAAATTCGAAACAAAGCTTCTTCTATTTATTCAGTTTTTCTCAAACTCTTCAGCTAAATCAGGATTTCATTGAATCCAGTCAAACTTTTAGTAAAATCTAAAAAATCGCTAATTCTCGAATTCTGGTTAATATCGCGATATTGCGAAAACGGAATCGATGGAAATCCTTTCAGAATTTCAGCCTCGATGCGTCGCGAGGTGTCTTGACTCCACTGTCATATACATATCAATAATAGTCATCGATATTGGTCGAAGGTCTCCGATAGAAAAAGCGTTTGATTTTTATGTGATGATTCAAATAAACTCGGAATCATGGGTATAATTTTACCTTGTCAATTCCATCTACGAAGAGAAAAATAGAATATATTGAATAATGAGCGTGTCGTTAATTTCATGTTTCATCGATTAATGATTATTCAATATTTGTCCTCGATGCAATGTATTGCATAGAATATTGCCTAAGGTGTTAGAGACCAAATTTATTCTATTTTTTACTCCGAAACCCGAAAATTCAATCTTTATCAACTATTTTCAAACCGTGTGTGTCTTTATCTCATCCTCGATTAGTTTCACGATATTAACCGAAAGATGAGTCATTTCTGAAATCTGTTCTTGCGAGTCTGTAGATCAACTTTTTTTTTCTGTCACTCGTTCTGTCATCAACTGTCATCAGGTTTCTCGCTGATATTCTATCTCAGCCTGTTTTTAGATCCTTTTTTCTTACACTTTTTATTCTATCTTTTTTTTTGAAAAATTCTCAACGAATTAATTAACGAATACTCGACACAGTATCAGCATATTATGTATAGACAAGTTAGTCTAGATACATAAAATTGAAAATTTAACAATAAATCCAAACCTTTTACGGATGTGGAAACAAACCATAAAATTTTGCAATCATTTTCGAATTAGGGAACATTGTCGCCAAGAGAATTCTAAAAGTTCTGCAAATTCGGAGTAGTGTCAAAGGCATTATTTTACATCTGCATGTATCAAATTTGCAAACAAATGAAGGGTACGAATTTTTTTATTTTTTCTATTGAGAATTAACTTTTTGTGAACTTATGAACAAAATATGTTCTGGTCGGAGCAAAAGATTGCGAGCTTATGTAACTGTTCGGTTCATCATTCCGATGAATCTGTGAAGTTTGCAGAACTTTCAAATTTTTCTTGGTAATTTACTACGAACACAAAACGTTAATTTTTGATTAAAAAAAATGTTCCGTACCCTCAAAGTGGTTGCAAATTATGACGAGTGATGTAAAATACTGCCTTTGACACTACTTCGAATTTGCAGAATTTTTGGATTTTTCTTCGCGAAAATATGGCAAAATTTAATTTTTTGTCATTTTGACAATATTCCGTAATTCGAAAAAGGCTGCAAAATTTTATAGTGTGTTCTGATACCCGCCCTAATTTCACATAAAAATTTCAGTAGTTTTGGATTTATTGTGAATCGGTTGTCCAGACTGACTAGCCTCGTATTCGCTCGCTGCCTTTCACCGTTTCTTTCTTTCTTTTTCTTTATTTCCTCGATCTTTTTTTCTACTTCACTTTGAACAAACTGTACCCAAGATCAACGGTCAACGTCTGGATGACGTCTGGGTTTTGAAGATTAGCTGTATCTGCTCAAATATTATTCTGGATCGTAGGTATAGCGGCTAACCAAACTCATTGAATTAAATTTTTTCATCTCGTCGTGAATCGAGGCATAAATACCGCAACGAATTTTCGACGCCGGTGTATTACACTCACCGTCGCTAAATTTTCAGCAAGATCAAGCAAAATTACGTCAATCTAAATCCGTTTCAACTCATACTTGTCTCACAATTTCGTGGAAGTGAATTTTAATTGACCAAAAGTCTTGAGGTGTAATAAAACAAGAGTAATAAAACATGATAATTCAGAATAAAAATTTCCGTCGATTCATCCTGTTGATTAATTTCTCAATTTATTATCTCACGCGAATACTTCTTGCGTCGATAGATACAAGGAGCGTCTGCGATCTATACGGTAAATTAGAAATACTGAAAAAAAATTGAAGAAGGAAAAAAAAACGTGGCGACATGACACATACGCGTTTTTATCAAGAGACTCGACAGAGTCGCGCGCCAAGTACATTAAAAACAGTTTTACGTATATACCTGACGAATACCTACGCAAGTCTTGTTATACAACCCAGGTTAACCATTGCGTGTTCCATCCTACGGAAACTCACGGACTTCCCCCAGAAAACGGAGGTGACGTGTTCGCCACGTGATTGTTTGCGTGTACTCACGGAGTCGTCGTGAGATATCCAATTAATTGAGCAATATTTATACGCATCGTAGGTAGGTTGTAGGTATGGTGCGTAGATTTACCGTTGGACATGACTGGATTTCTTTTCCTTTTCTTCTTCAACCAACCCGAAAATGAAAAGTCGAGTCTCAATTGACCCGGATCTTCCAAACTTAGAACTGACTAGATTTCGGCTTTGATTTCTTCAGAAAATATGGTTTTCATGGTCGCTCATCATGAATCTGAAGTCAGTTTCGCATAGTTTTAATTTGTCTTGTTCAATAAACTGAAACAAAACTAAGAAACATTCGAATTTTGATGAGAATTGGTACTCGAAGGTTTATTGAACCCCTGATGAAGAACCTGATGTCATATTTGCAAAATTCAAAATAGCTGGAAACAGAATAAATACCGAGAAGTTCAAAGGCTGGCTCATATTATAGTCAGCGCAGATCCGCTCGTTTACGCGTGGTAATTCCAAAACTTGCTACCAGTCGTATTATATGACTTGTCAAAATTGTTGTGAAAACATTTAACGGTCATGCTATTTGAATGACAATGTGATAAATTATGCGAGTTCGGTCAGATACATGAAAACAAATAGGTACACTTGATTATACGGAGGTGAAAGCTTTGGAATCGATAAAAATGTCCTTGATATCCGAATTTTTTTAACCTTGAAACTTTTCATAAAACCTTCATTCACCTTCGCCTGCATTCATACAACGAGAAAAGTATTTATTTGCATAATTTTTTAGAAAGAAACGTATAATACTTATTCAGCATATATGAATTATAATTGGAATTGCTAAAAATATCATGAAAAGTTTTTCGTTCATTTTGGAAATCAAAATTATTCAAGTGGTGTTTTAAAATGTCTGTAAAAGTGCTTCTCATTCAATTCGCCATCACAAAAAACGATGCTATGGGAATAACTCCTAAGAATACTCAGAAAATACGTTTTAGCATCCAACAAAAAGTATGCAAGTTTTTCCAGAAGTGGAAAAGAAGCTTTTTGGCTCAGTTGAGTTCACGATATGTTTGTCAACATGAATCGTAGGTCTTACAGAGTCTCGAATATTATATAAATTGAAATCGATTTTTTTTTTTGAATGTATCAAAGTCACTACGAAGGCTATGAAAGTGTTGATGTAGGAAGATTAAATTTGACGGTGAATTTAGAACTTTTGATGACCCGATGTAAGCAATTACCTATGTGACGTAAATCCAAAGTTTATTTCTGGTTACTCGATTTTTGGTTTTTCGTATGTCTAATGTGAAAAGTAATGCAGCGAGCTATAAAATATATTCTTCAGGCAGTGTCGAGGGAATTAGAAAAGAAAAATAAATATTCTAAGAATTTCGAAACTAATGGGTTGATTTTTTAGAGTCTCGGAATTCTTGTGGACTTAATTTTTGTTCAGATGCTTATGAACAGATTTCTCTGATTTTTTGCAAAAAATACTGTTTACTAGATAAGTAAACGCTCTTTTTTATTTTCTCATCATCGTTAACCAATTATTATGATTATTCAATTAGACTGATAATATCGTAAATGGAGAATATTTAACAAATGAGCACTTTGCGGGAATTCTTATAATTGCACAAAAGCAAACCTCTTCTTTAACTATAAAAAAACACTTCCATGCACACTCCAACAAATCAGAATAACGATAAAAATCGTTTATCTATTCAATTGTGGTTATTATTCGTTTTACACCGATTGTAAATTGTTAAATTACGTAAGTTGAGCCTTTGGCAACTGAAAGTCTGTGTCATTGACAAATCAATATTTTCATTATCAAGGTACGATTTAGGGAAATTAAAGTGTTGACAATTAGCATCCTCCTAGCCTTACGTGATAGAGTTGAAAAGCCCAAGGAGAAATTAGCACCTTGAATTTAGCCTTTCATGCAGGTATACATTTTCTTTGAACTATTACAACAATTTTCTGGGTTCATCTCTCCAAGGATAACTTTTCCATGTCACTATTGTACTAAAAATACTTTTCTTCGAATGATGTTGACTTGTTTTTTCATCAGTCCCACCAGATCCGTTATTTCACTGATCATTTTTCCACTTGTATAGAATTCTCAATACCTGGAAGTTTCCACAATCGTCAATTTGTTCACCTATAGGATGTTTATGCTTGACAAATGACACCGGAAAGAAACAATTCTCCGCGGTCGGTGATATTTGTACCAGCATACATAACACCGAAATGAGTATTCCGAATTTGAGGTTCTAAAATGAAAGAAAAAAAAGAGTGGGATATGACTCCGATAACACAGACCAAATAGAGAATAGCCATTGGTTGATCATTCGGCCTCGTAAGTCATCAACCAATAGTGGAACTTTCTGAGCCTCGGGCACCGGTTATGCTCGACACTGTCATAATGCATATAAGAGGTACAGTTACGGAAAGAGGTACCTCAAAACATACTCATACATTATAAGGCACAGGAGGTTGTACGTCTTTCTAGTTAGGTCCGCGTCCCTCTCTCTTACTGAGGCAGGGTATCTAGCCAGTAACCAAAGTTCACCTGTGTGTCACTCGTCTTCAGTCACACCGTGACGTTCGTCTCGTCCGAGTAACGATATTTTATTTTTGTTTTAATAAATACAAACGATAACGACAAACAAACAAAAGCACATTGCGATTCTTTCATTTTGTGGACTACGATCGTCATTACTGGCATAACCATGTCGAAGAAAGCACGTGAGTATAAAAAATATAGCTGTAACTGATAATTGACGGAAATAACAACGTTACAACGGTGTTTATCTGACAAGTACGTGTAGGATGTTTCATCCTGTTTATCGTGTAGATATGTAGTTCCGCAGTCTGCAGTATCAAATTTTTCCATTAGCATTGGTCTCGCTGGTTCGCTTTGCATGATGTGTAAAAAAAAGCCCATTAAAGCTACAATTCCGATCATTAAGTAATTGTTTCATTGCTTTTAACGATCATACAGCGAGAGAGACACTGCTTCGACTTGTTTTGAGTCTCGTGATGATACATAGGATCGTTGTAAGTTGGACGGTTGTTTTTTCAAGGATCATTTCCACATCAAGTTGACGGTAATTGCAAAAGTGAAAATTGTATCAATTGCACCAGCGAGTAGGTACTCATTACCGTTCATGTGTCACGCGCGTGTCTGTATGGATCAGAAATTTCAGACTAGCAATTTGTTCGAGTCTCGAACAGCCGCGGATTTTCTTAATAACTTGTCCGAGGTAGATTGCAGTTGCGTAACGGATGTTGAATCAACTGTTTTGTATTTCCTCTTCTTTTTGCTTAGCAAGCATAATTGTGTCATATTTCGTGTCGATCGTACGTCTGTACACGGACTTCGTGCATAATCAATACGTAATAACGTTTCGCAATTTCACTTCATCCGTGAACAATTGTTCAGCGTTTGGTTCAAAACCCAACGATTGAAGACTGTAATTTTATTACGCGAATAAACTTTCTCAAACCGTAGGTCAAACAACAAAGACGTCATTCATAACGTATATTGTACTCGCCTTCGCTAGTCGGACGAGACTCGAATCCAAATTGATGATTAGTACTCCCTTTGACGTCCCAACGTGCCTGCAGCCTTCTTCGGTTGCAGGTTACAGTTGCGATATTGCTCATTGTCCGATATTCAGATTACAAAATGCGTACGTGTTACGATAATTACACGTCCAGTAGAGACTCGCGATCGTTCGGTTCGAGGTCCCATAGATCATCGCAAATCCTTAGTCTTCCTGAGGCCAACAAACCGAGTGGAATGACACCAAACACGATGTCGAGTTATGCGCGAGCAGTAACCGCTCGATATGCCATATCGACATTCAGGAATTTCATCCGATTGTCCTGTGATCTGAACAGAGCTAGAGAGGATCGAGAGCCGAGTAAAATGACACCAAACACGGTGCAATTCGGATCAATAGGTGAAGAGATAAACTGCGTCGGGTTCAAGCGCTGCGCGCTCCGCACGCGAATATCGAGAGCTAAAAACGGCTATTATGACCTTCCGAATATTCATACTGATATCTATGCATTGATAGATAGTGAAGAGACTAACGAAAAACCTGAAACAATGGTTCAAAAAAGAGATAGACGACGGTTGATCTTAGCACTGCGCGATTCGCGCGCTAGCAGCGCTTTCAGGCTGGATTTCTGGGTACCGGTTCATCCGAAATACGCCGTGTTTGGAATCGTTTGATCGGTGCCGATGTCCGCAAAAAGTTTCACGTATTTTTTACCTGATTATGTCAGATTCAAAATTTGGAAAAAAAGCTGAGATGATGATGAAACAACTTCTTTCGCGTCTATCGTATTCTTTTATACTAGGACTTATGTTGTTGTTGTCGTTGTTTTTTTTTCATCAATTCATTCTTCCCCGCAATTAACGAAGCAACTATTAATATGTATCAATTAATTATCGCCATCCGTGGTTACCAATCGATTAACAATTCCGCAAGCACCATCATCGGGCACTCGATCACGGTTACCTTGATCTCACGAGACGCGGGACTGAGAATCGTAACGTCAATACTGCACTAACGTTATTTGCATACATTTATGCGGTATGTCTTAAGGCTCCTTAGTTTTTTCCCATGTTTTACAATTTTTTTTTGTCTGTTTTTTCTAATTATCCTTTTATTCATAGCCTGTCATCGCGGATCGACAATTTCTTAGTATTGAAATTAATCTCATGAAGCAGTATTTGTTGCTCACTTTGTATAGTATATCCCGCATCAATAATACATTTTGCTCCCGGGTGTGAATGTTTATGTAATCCTTTTCATCTTAAATTACAGTCGTGAAAGAGTCATAGGCTGGTATCGCAGTTTTTGTATTGTGATTGCAGAGTTCGATTACAATTCAGTGGAGCAAAAAAAAAAAAAAAAAAAAAAAAAAAAAACAGTAGATTCTAGATTCACGGCAATTATCCAAATAGAAATTTTTTTTTAAAAGGAAAAACTGGCTCTTCAGTTTATATTTGAGCTCATTTAGCCTCTATATGCCTTGGCCTTCGAACCCGGAAGTCCTCCGTAATTTTTTTTTCTTCTGTAGTTTCTATCACATAGCATTAAACGACTCGACTCTGCCTGAGTTCTGTCAGTTAATAAATGTATGAAGAAGTTGGCAAAAAGAACCTGATTATGACCATAATAGAGACACCACATTAGATTTTTATCAAAACATCAAGTCTTCGACAAAATTAATATGTTTGTCTTGGAACTTTCTCCGTCCCTCTACGGTTTAAGATCAAGGCCTCGGTTATGATCGTTCGAGGTCTAGGATTTCATGTTTCATAATCTGGAAACTAGAACCATAAACCTTGAACATGAGTCGACAATTTTGAAGTACGGCTTGGTAGACGAGACAGAAACGAGTGAGGAAAAAAAAATTGAATAATTTCTGGGATTTTTTTTTTTTTTTTCTACAATGATTTAATAATTCCGAAGCACCTTTCTGGCGCTCACTACCTGACAAGATCAATTAAACACGTGATATAGATGAAGAACAATTGTTTGTGTTCAAAATTTGGGTTAATTATTCTCTGCTGTTAACTTCAGATGTATATGACGTTTATGATTATACAAAATATAACCTTTGAACGGTCATAGGTCAAAACTAATAGTAAGCTGATTTGATATTCAAAAATTGTTTAAAAAGATGAAGACAGAAAGGACTTGTCACAGTTTTTTCATTCATTCAACTCAACAATAATTAACTACAGACAGGAGAAAACATTCGTAAATTATTCATATAATTCAAAAGCCAGTTCCGTCGGTTTTTAATACATTTTTTTTTTTTTTTTT
>JAFFZH010013667.1:0-16307 GCA_018420115.1 Euura saliciscinereae
TTGATAACAATTGTTTTTTTCAATTTTGTATTTTTTTCTCAATTCTATGAAGCTTTCCGCGTGAATCGAAAAAAGAAAATTGAATGTAACTTCATTTTTGGCGAAGGTATGAATTTTTGAAAAGAAAGGTTCTGTAATTTGTTATTGCAAATAGAAAATCGAATTTTGCATTATCAAAATCGGGCTTTGGCACAAAAATGTAACTCCCCCTACAAAATCGACATGCAAAATTAAGAAAATATCTGAGAGGTGACTGATCCGCTTCACGTGGAATAGCCCATAGGGGGATCACCGGCCCTGTCTGTATATTCTCATATTGAAACAAGAAGCTGATCTGGCTCACCGCTGAATGAATATACACGATGCAATCTTCCCCGATTATTATTTACGAATTAAAAATATACTATTGGCCATCAAATATGCGGCTGGCAAAATCATGTGCCTTTGGGATATTTTCGTCGTCGAAATTCGATGAATTGTGTTTCGTGTAACAATTAACGGACGAAACTTTGGGATTGAGATGAGTACGAAGCTTGTCAGCAATCACACGAGTGGCCAATCAACAATCGTCCCTAGTCACACGCCATATTTTTTTTCAATCTAAAAAAACCATTACCCTTCGAAGTTTAACCCGGTCGGAGTTTTTCACTACCAGAGACAGGTAATTTCAGACCAGATTCGATGATGCGCCAAAAATAGGGAAGTATTTGCCCAGAATGATATGGCGCGCCAGAAAAAGGTCATTTCAGTACGCTATACCAGCACCGGGCAGAAATTCCCTCCTAATTCTGGACGAGTGATACCATTTTTGCACTCCGAAATGAGGAAATCTCCGTCCAAAAGTGTAAAATTCCTACCTCGAGGAGGTAATTCCGGCTCCAAGATGGCAGCGGCAGCAATTTGGATCATTGATCAATGATGTGAAAATAAATTTATATAGAACATTATATAGAACATTCATTCCGACGACGCTCGTTCACAATTATACATCTTCGAAACGTGATCATCCAAACAGAATTAATTCAACATATTGGTCACACAGGGTATCCGAATAAGGACCCAAAATTTACTTGATTGAAAATCGATTTGAATACAGATTCAAATCTAAAGTTATCGATTCACTAAAAGTTCTACCTACGTATTTCGCTTTTGCATTTGTTTTATACCTACAATAAACCAGAGTCTATTTCGTGATCATGAACGCATCGGGTCGTGCAAATTGCCCAACAACCGGATGCTCACCGCAGCTATTGTTATCCACTACGCGATAACCGCTGTTTGTCGTGCGATTCCGAACCTCCTGATTGGTCTCCGAGCAGTTATCATTGACCATGATAGATTCCAAACTCCCCCGCGCATCCACACACTTTTTGTATGAAAGCTGCTCCATTCTGCTGCCTTCATCACTCGACTGAATCAACGCAAACTATAAGTTGCCTCCTCACTCTATATTTTCTTCATCGGTCTACTTGATATATATACTCGACAAACTTCAACGATGAAAATAGTTATTTTCCTTGCTGCGGTATCCACTGCGAATAATTTCGTGGCCGGTGGGGGTGACATTGACATACCAGTTACACCTGGGGTCCGAATGGTGGGTTTTGGAGGACTTCAAGTAATATTCCCAAAACTTCTGTTTTCGAAGATTCTCGCGTTTCATGGAAACATAAACACGCTGATTGAAGGTAAAGACATACAAATGATTTAACTGGCCATTGCGCCCGTCACTTTCCGGCGAAATTTTTAACTAACGAAATGTCTCTGATCCAGCTGGCGCACCTGGGCGTATCGAAGGATCTGGATCCACACAAGAAAACGGTTCATGGATTTACACGAACTCCTCGGCTAACGTGAAGCCAAATGACATTATTCACTACTGGTTAACGCTTGAACGCAAAGGATCTTTACGTTTGACGTCAATTCCCGGAAACTTCACTGTGCCCAGTGTTGCCAACCCCCAAAACAAGAATATCTTTAGGAGGTTGTTAAAACGTCTTTAGATTTATTCAGATTTCTATGCATGCTACATTTTTATAGGAATTCGAATTTTATCACGTTTTTTATGTCAATACGTTTATAAAAATGTGTTCAAAAATGTCAAATAAGTCTTTATAGTTGCTACAAATCCAATGAAATTCACGAGACGCTTGACCCTAGCGCAGAATGCACATGTTACTGCAGATTTTTTTTCAAAAGACACACATTTTCTTTAGATGTCTGCAAAAATTAACGGATTTCTTTAGAAAAATCTTCGTTTTTTTTTTATTTAGGGGACGTCAAAATTCTTTCGATCTAAAGAAATTTCTTTAGGGTTGGCAACACTGACTGTGCTTGCAGTAGGCAAATAACGCGTCCCTGGTGACACCATGCCACCACAAGAGGTGAAATGGGAAATCCTGAGGATCGAGTCTGTGAAAATTTATTATTTCTTCCATTATACCTTGGTTCAGAAAAATTGTACGTTTTTCCATAAATGAATAAAATATATGCTTGTAAAATGTATACACTGTGATTGGAACCTCAAAACTGTTTCACATATCCTATAATATTTACGATCACATAAAGTTGAAGAACAACAACCTCCACGTACTCCTGGAACAAAACAGAGAACAGCGGAAGTCCAATTGAATTTTCATCTTGTTCTTGTGTTGAAATGGTGAGTGATGAAACGAACACACAAGGTTCCAGTAGATTTTCTTGGACACTTCTTCGATCGGATTCTTTCCGGTCTGTCAAAAAACTGGATGTTCGCGAGATAATGCCAGCCATGATCCAATTTCTGCTGTATAATACGAAATTGAGGAACTTTTCTATGGAATCCGAGAGGTCCCAATAAAATTTAAACAACTGCGTTGTAAAAAGCGTTGACCTGTTGTTAATTGTTCACACCACGAGCCACCGCTTGGTAGTCAGTTATTATCGTTTCTACGATCGGTGTTGGTTTTCTCCAACCAACTTTGCCAAAAAAACTTCAATAATCAAACCGCAAGATAGGTTCAAGCACCAAAGGCAATGTCATTAGGTTTTCAAAAACGGTTAAATACCTTGGATTGACTATTGACAAAAAAACTTCTCTGGGCTGACAATGGGCATATCGACCGAATCAACGGAAGTGCCGAAGCTAAACTGTCAGAACGATGGAGCCCCTCCGCTGAGAGCATGCTGCAGTCAGTCTTTACCACCCTATTACCATTTTAGTGAGGAACAAGGATTTTGTCGTTATGATTGCGTGAAACAAAGATATTTTCACCACACCTGCACGGAAAGTACGACTTTCGGCCCGCTGCGTGAACGGGAAGTCGTGCTTTCCGATGCAGGGGGTGGTGAAAAATAGTATACAACCCACGGGAGTGAAAAAGGCCATCCCAAACTGCGTTCTTGCCACCCTCGCCTTCGGCTCGGGTGTCAATCTCACATGAAGTTTGGAATAGCCTACTTCCCCTCCCTAGGTGTGTAATATACTATTTGGGATGTATGTGTTCAGAATTTCATACGGAAATCGTTTGATCCTGTTGTGGATAGTTCGAAAAAATATACAAAGGCCTGTTTAACCGACGTTCGGTAATGAAGCAAACGACAGATTCCATCCCCTCTGCATTACCGACTGAGATATATTCATCCCTTAGCAAACGTCGGTCATAAAAGTAGATGGAACGACATACAAGAATTATTGATCACAGATAGTTGTTGATTATTTTCCGAACGCGTTTCTCTACACTTAGCGTACATACCAAATTTTATTGACAAATATTGAAAATGGATTTTTTTACCCCTAGCTGTAAGGTAGAATAACTTTTGAATGATTTTATTTTTTATGATGGTGATGATATCGGACTATACGAACCAATTTCATTCGTTACTCGAAAGATTTTTGATAAAACTGTTAATCAGCATGGCAATAAAACGAAAAGTCAAGATTTTCAACCTTTGAATTGATTTCATCGCGCCGTTTGAAAAGCGCATAACCTGTAAATCGCAAAGCTTCGAAGAGGCGAACGAAAGTTCAAGATTTTGAACAGCTGAATTGATTCCGATGAAAGGTATGTTTGAGGCGAGGTTTGAGGTATAATTTATAGTTTTCACATAACCTTGATCGGGGGAAATTTGTGTTCTGTTCGTTTATGGCAGAATTTATGCAAAGGTAGATTTTCTATAAGTAACGGGTACGGCGATAGTTATGTAAGTTTTGATCCGACAGCTGACGGTTATTAGCACACTTGTACATGGGGCTGTCCACGTCAATTCACCTAGCCTCCAGACTGCAACATTTTTTTGTTGTCCTCGCTCTAAACATTGTCCTGAATTTTTTCAGATTTTTGGATCAGGGTTTAGATCCCAGGAATGACTAATCACTCACTGAAACAACCCATATCTTATTTTTGGCATGGCGAATATTTGATCGAATTGATTTCTTGTATCCGACCAGTTGAATTGCATTTTTTTCATTCTTCCAGTTCAAAAATAGTATTGATATACTTCTGGGTGGATAAATTCGTGGTTTCAGTGTTTTCTTGACAAAGAAAGGTTTTGATCGGGTCAAAAAAATGTAGGAAAAATTCAGCCCACATTCTCACGAGCGGAAGACAACAGTGTTCTACGTTAATCATACGATTTGTGATTTTTTTCAGATTTCTAAAAATGGTCCTTTTTTTCGGTCAAAAAAAAATCATAACTCAGAAAGGGTTTTTCCGAAAAATCTGAAAAATATTTTCAAGCAAGGACGACCACAGAAAAAATTACAAAGCAAATAAAAAATGTTGTGGTCTGGAGGCTAGGTGAATTGACGTGGACAGCCCCATATACTATAGTGATTCTGAACCGTGAACTCCGCCGTGCGACTGCTGCAAATGAACGTTGGCGATGCTCAGCAATACACAGTACGATTCTTTGGCAACTTTTATAATAAGGTTGACATTGAAAGAGAAAGTAAATATTTGTAGTGAGTCTATAAAAAAAACACAACTTTTTTCCGTTTTGAAGTACCTTAAAGATTCAAGAATGAACATAGCAATCCTGACAAGTTTTTTCAGCCATATACTTACCGTGCGCGACTCAAGTAAGGTCAGGTAGGTCAGTTCAATGGTCCTTTGAACATTCACAAAAATTCAGAAAAGAAAGGTATGGAGACTAAGTTTACGGAATGTTAAAATTCCAGAAAAATCGCAGCTCCCATTCTTGATAAACGCCACTGTTCATTCGCGTTCGACTATGCTCCTCTTAGTCAACGAACGGACCAGCACAGGAATCACAGAAAAAATCAAAGACCATGAATATCAGATATCGGAATCAGGAGTTTTCTGATGGTCAAAATGAAGAGAGAATAGTAGCTCTCATTCGGGAACGTTGCCAACACATTATTTTTGCTCGGCTATTCTTGATATACGATTGAGAATCTGAGTGTCAAGATTATCGGTCAGAATTTTGAAACTGACTTGCAATTAATGAATATTTGAAAAGAAAATACATATAGAACAATCTGCCAACATTCCTGATAGCAAAAGTCATTAGGAATAATTGTTTTGCAGCAACAGAATTCTCGTGAACTTTTTAGAACTTAAAGGTCAAAGTTTGAAGTGCAAAGAAAAATAATTACTTTAGTAAGGATCGATTACAAAAATCACCGGAAAGGCATAGAATTATTTCAGAGCTAAAAAGACAACATAAAAAAATTGGGATTGAATGGAAAATGATGCGAGATCCAGAAATGTGTCGCGTTGAAGTGGACAGCTACGTATGTAGTATGCATCTGTCCACAGTTCTAAGGTTTATCAAGTTAGCATCTGAAGTAAAGATAATCGTCTGAAAGTGTAACGTTAGATCATTTGCGCATGCCTTTAATATGAAGATTATGACTCGATTTCGTCTGCACGTTTGCTCGTTTTTGAGGAAAAGGCGAATAAAATCGGGGAGCTGAACTTTGAAGCTGGTACCAAAATTCATTAGTGCAGGTGTGCCGAGAGTGGTTCAATTCCGTCCGTTCCAGTTGCCAGACAAGAGAAAGCCGCGAAAATGATAGTGAATCAAGGTGACTGGCGAAAATGATGCGTAATTCCTTTGACTTCAGTTTGTTCGGTTTCGTTTAGGTTGATTAAGCAGCGAATAAGTAACATTTCAAAATCAGTCATTTCGGAATGTAACTTTTTGTCTACCTAATCCTGAATGAAACCTACACGCAATATGGTTTGTTGTATTTCCAGGCAGTAGTGTAAGTTTCTCCCGGATTGATCAAACAGAAAAATGTAACATTCTAAAATCAATGATTTTGAAATGTAACTTTGTTTTTGCGGATCAACCTGAATGAAACCGAACGAACTAAGTTATCAGATAATTATGCATCATTTTCGCTGTTCGCCTTGATTCACTATCATTTCCACGGCTTTCTTGGCTTGGGAACTGGAACGGACGGAATTGGACCACTCCCGGCGCCTGAGCAATACTGGATTTTGGTACCAGCTTTGTAGAATTGGAATTTTTTTTCATCAATGGTACAGCTATAATAATGACTGATAAAATGTTGTGGGTGCTATTCGCGCAAACAACGCGCAAACGATGAGCATGATAATCTATCCGAAATTCTGTTAACCGCTCGCATAGTATCGTATTCAGTAACCGGATGCTGAAATTCAGATCCACCGTCTTATTTGAATTTTTCTCGATACCAACTGAACGCGCAAGCGAAATCGAGTTACGTTCTTCATATTCAAGGTACCCGCAAACGATCTAAACGTATTTTCAGACGATTGTCTCGACTCTGGATGCTAACTTGATGAACCTACAGTTGTGCACAAAATCTGTGAGTTGTTGAGGAAGACGTTTTTATAGTGAGCACGTGATCACTTCGGTAACAAACAATAATATAATAAGTACTACTGATCAAAAACAAATAAAATGACAGCATGAGAAAATTGAAAAATTATTTGACTAACAATATATGGGTGATTCTCCTGAAAGACTCATTTTTCGGGGTCCAAAATAACAAAATAGAAAATTAAATCAATTTTGAGTTCTAAATTGCTGGATAACCTCCAGTTTGAAGTAATATACAAGGTAATTACCACTTGGACAAACTCATTTTGAGGTTTCTACCATACTTTGGGCCTATACTGATGCCAGAGGAATGATGATTGAGGGCCAGAGGACTGACGATTTTGACGATATTTTGTCCGTAATCCGACATGCAAAGTCTTTCGGACCTCAAAAACGCGGCGATGATTTGGTACTCGATAGTTTTACATGCAAACATAGACGAACTTTTTTTTTTAATGTATTATTTGGTACTGGCCAGAGGAATGGCGCCCCAGCTTGTGACATCACTCAAGCCACACTGTTTCGTAAAACAAAAAGTCACAAGCGTTGAAAATGAAACTTTGACCAATTGTCAGCTCGGTGAATTGGATCTATCGGAGGAATGACGGCAACCCGCGTTTCAAAATTCCAATTTTTCTTAAAATGTTTGTGCTCAGTTTTTTTATTTGGCGCTTACGACCTTCTGCTTTCAATTACCAATATTTTTCATCGAATTTGTTTTTAAATGGTCTTTCTTTCAATTTATCTTTGCTTTTTACGAGTTTTTACAGCTATTTGAAAAAATCATGAAAAATGAATAAAAAATAATAATGGCGCTCACGACCTTCTGCTTTTAACTACCAATATTTTTCATCGAATTTTTTTTTCAAATGGTCGTTCTCTCAATTTATATTTGCGTTCTTCTTGACTCCAAAAAGGGGTCGTAAAAATCGTTTAGTTTGAGAAAATATTCATCATTTCTACTAAAAAATTTGTTTTCTTTTGAATTAGCCCTTATCCTTTCCCCTAGAGTAAGGAAAATGTAAGTGTTTCAGCCGGAGGAACTGACGTTTAGGGGTCGAAACCCGCAAAAAAACCCATTAAAATAATTTTTTTTTCAATTTGTTCTGTGATCCTATCTCAAAATATGATGATCTAATATAATCTGGTTGAGAGATCTAAAAAATCTATGGGATTATTGAAAATATACTCCGTTCCGGCCAAAATGAGTCTTTCGGGAGAATCAGCCATATGGTTTTGACACTCAACTTATAACACAGCGATTAAATCAGAAACAGTTGCGCTGTAATAACGATCTGAAAGTTGATTTCAGAAGCGCGCGAAGCGCGCTATTGTGATCTAGTATTCTTATATAGAACATTCATTCCGACGACGCTCGTTCACAATTGTACATCTTCGAAATGTGATCATTCAAACAGAATTAATTCAACATACTGGTTATACAGGGTATCCGAATAAGGACCCAAAATTCACTTGATTGAAAATCGATTTGAATAAAGATTCAAATCTAAAGTTATCGAGTCACTCAAAGTTCCACCTACGTATTTCGCTTTTGTATTTGTTTTATACCTACGATAAACCAGAGTCTATTTCGTGATCATAAACGCATCGGGTCGTGCAAATTGCCCAACAACCGGACGCTCACCGCAGCTATTGTTATCCACTAAGTACGCGATAACGGCTGTTTGTCGTGCGATTCCGAACCTCCTGATTGGTCTACGAGCAGTTATCATTGACCATGATAGATTCCAAACTCCCCCGCGCATCCACACACTTTTTGTATGAAAGCTGCTCCATTCTGCTGCCTTCATCACTCGACTGAATCAACGCAAACTAGTTGCCTCACTCTATATTTTCTTCATCGGTCTACTTGATATATACACTCGACAAACTTCAACGATGAAAATAGTTATTTTCCTTGCTGCGGTATCCACTGCGAATATTTTCGTGCGTGTTGAGGGTGACATTAAAATGCTAGTTACACCTGAGGTCCGAATGGTGGGTTGCCGAGGACTCCAAGTAATATTCCCAAGACTGTTCAGGATGGAGATTCTCGTGTTTCATGGAAACATAAACACGCCGATTACAGGTAAAGACATACAAATGATTCAACTGGCCATTGCGCTCGTCACTTTCCGACGAAATTTTTAACTAACGGAATGTCTCTGATCCAGCTGGCGCACGTGGGAGTATCGTTGGACCTGTTATCAGACAACAAGACGATACATGGATTTACACGAACTCCTCAGCTAACGTGAAGCCAAAAGACATTATTTCCTACTGGTTAACGCTTGAAGACAACGGAAATCGTTTGCAGTCAATACCCGAAAACTTCACTGTGCCCAGGGTTGCCAAGAATAACTTTAGGAAGTGGTTGAAATGTACTTAGATTTATTCAGATTTCTATGCATGCTACATTTTTATAGGAATTCGAATTTTATCACGTTTTTTATGTCAATACGTTTATCAAAATGTGTTCAAAAAGACACACATTTTCTTTAGATTTCTGCACGAATTAGCGAATTTCTTTAGATGTCTGCAGAAATTAACGGATTTCTTTAGAAAAATCTTCGTTTTTTTTTATTTAGGGGACGTCAAAATTCTTTCGATCTAAAGAAATTTCGTTAGGGTTGGCAACACTGACTGTGCTTGCAGTATTGAATAACGCGTCCCTGGTGACACCATGCCACCACAAGAGGTGAAATGGGAAATCCTGAGGATTGAGTCTGTGAAAATTTATTATTTCTTCCATTATATCTAGGTTCAGAAAAATTGTACGTTTGTCCATAAACGAATAAAATATATGCTTGTAAAATGTATACACTGTGATTAGAACCTCAAAACTGTTTTACATATCCTATAATATTTACGATCACATAAAGTTGACGAGAAACAAGCTCCACGTACCCCTGGAACAAAACAGAGAACAGCGGAAGTCCAATTGAATTTTCATCTTGTTCTTGTGTTGAAATGGTGAGTGATGAAACGAACACACAAGGTTCCAGTAGATTTTCTTGGACACTTCTTCGATCGGATTCTTTTCGGTCTCTCAAAAAACTGGATGTTCACGAGATAATGCCAGCCATGATCCAATTTCTGCTGTGTAATATGAAATTGAGGAACTTTTCTATGGAATCCGAGAGGTCCCAACAAAATTTCAACAGCTGGGTTGTAGAAAGCGTTGACCTGTTATCAATTATTCACACCACGAGCCACCGCACAGTGGTTCAGAACGGCCTAATCGCCGGCCAAAAGTCGAAAAGTAAGAATAATAATTCGAAAATTTCCCTTATAAGGTTTTTGGGGTCGCTGATTACGAATTTGACATCAAAATTATGAAATTCAAAATGGCGGACCAAAAATGGCGGACATTTTCGAAAAATAATCACTTTAACGGTCTGAAAATTTCGACTATGAGGTTTTTGGGGCCGCTGATTACGAATCTGACATCAAAATTATGAAATTCAAAATGGCGAAACAAAAATGGCGGACATTTTCGAAAAATAATCACTTTAACGGTCTGAAAATTTCCTCTATAAGGTTTTTGGGGCCGCTGTTTACGAATTTGATATCAGATTGAAAACATTTGAAATTGCAAAATAAAAAACAATTTTGTAGATATATTTTGAATGTTTATTTCATCACACGTGGATAATACATTATGAGGAATGAAAATCTTTATTAAAATTTTTAATGCTATATGAAACAGGAAAATAGACAAACCGTGATAGTCACGACCGTGTCCAGCCATTTTCCATGAGCGGCGTCAAAACGCTCCAGTGTTCTGTGGCTATCCTGCCATTTTTTTTTAAAGAAAACAGAACATTTCTCAAAAATTTTCGTCCCTCGTCTGAAATTACGACCGGACATCCTTCCGAATCACTGAAATGTTTCTCTCGGACTTCCATCTGCCTCGCAAAACTGGAACCCCATTCGTTCTGTAGCGCCGAAAATATTTTTCGGCGTGTACAGTTAATTTCTTTGCACGTACCTCCTGTTGAAACGTAAATAGTTAAATATATTGTATATCTCCAGGATACTTGTAAAGAGATAGAAAATATCTACAAAAACCCTTTATACCTGTGCCTCAGGTATAGAAAGTTGAGCGGAGTATCGCTAGTCACAGTGCGTAACGCACGCGACAGTACGCACGGTAACAGTAAAATTGTTGTTATTCAAAAAAGGCAAAAAACGGCGAGCTGATTTTTACACATTCCATAAAAGATAGTTCAAGGAACATATCCGCGCCAACGCCAAGGTTAAAATGTTTTAAAATTTTTTTGTAGCTCTAAAAATGTATTTAATAGAAAGCGAAAAATTATGAAAATCACGGCTACCGTTAGCGTAACGTTTCATAAATAACAACAAATATTCTGGAACATTGAAGTACATGAAAGTTTCTACATACCTTGATGAACATTTTCCATTTTGAAAAATTAAAATCGGTAACGTAGTTTTTTAGTTATGCACTATTTTGTGGAACGCCGTGAAACTGTGGAGCGACGCGGCGCGTGCCTGTCTCCACGAGAGGCAACTTTCGACTGGCACAGGGAAGCAGGTATACAATGTTTCGACCTAAGCCTATGCAATTTGTATGCCCCAAACACTTCCCTACAAGAATCCATTTCAAAAACATTGATCTTTTAACCGTCACCTTTCGACTTTTGGCCGGCGATTAGGCCGTTCTGAACCACTGTGCGACGCCACGTGAGAGTCGTGAGATGCACATAATCGTGCAGATAGGAACTGCTGTAAATCGTAGCTGTAAACTGCGGTTTAATCACTTTCAGTGTTTTGCGCGGAAGTCTTTGGAATACATAACTGATAACAAGCAGGATATGGAACAAAGTTGTGGAATAATGTATCGTCGTGGCGATTGGTTGCCACGTCCACTTGTACATTTTATTTTTATGGAGAGTGAGTCAAGATTCTGAGGTATGGATTTCCATACCTGCTTAATTCTAAGGTATGGATACTCCACCAAAACCATAGGGCGCCGGCCCTGCCTGTATATTCTCATATTGAAACAAGAAGCTGGTCTGGCCCACCGCTGAATGAATACACGATGCAACCTTCCCCGATTATTATTTACGAATTAAAAATATAGGGTAGAGTGGTCCGAAACCGACCGCCTAGGTGGCAAAGGCAATAAAAGTGCCTCAAATTAATTTTTTTGCTGAAACAACATTTTGACTCTTCGAAGGGAACGTTACTTCAGGTTTTCAGCAGCTTGACGAAGTTTTCGGGTACCATTTCTTTAAAATACCAAGGCCGTATAGTGAAAGTCTGCATATTAGTTGTCCCCAAAAATCGTGGTCCGAAAGCGACCTCCCCATGGTCCGAACCCGACCCCCTAATTTTTGCAGTGAATCGAGGGAAAAGGCAATTACCATGTTTACGTACATCGAGTTACCTGTCATTGGCTACTAATTTTCGTAACTTACACTATTTGAAACAACGTAAACAGGTCATCATGAAGTATCAGCTCGCAGATTTATTCAATAGATTTATAGATCATGTAAACGCATTCAATGGAAATCAAGTAGCACGTACGTAAACGCCTATGACAAGTATAGTAAATTTTGTGCACCTAAACGTGGCAAATGTCGAACGCGGGACTGCAAATTCACGTGCAACTGTACGGAGCAAAGATTGTAATGCCATTGCGCCAACTGCTCTTCGCAGAATTGCCGGATCTCGTTTTGGCTTTTTGCGTTTGAACGATCGCCCCGTTTCTGGAAAACCATGTGTAATTACCGTCGGAAGTAATTAAATATATAATATATATGATACACTCGAAAATCTTTGATGCACAAAAACATAGGGGTCGGTTTCGGACCACCCCTTGGCGGTCGGTTTGGGACCACCACAACTTTTTTACAATAATGACTCGCCGTTTACTTACAACGATGGAAGTGATTTCAATATGAGAGTGCGTCTTCAAGTCTAGGTCATAAGCAATCACAACAACCCACCTTTGGATTTTTCGCGACACAATGAAACACTTCAAACTGAAGTTCCGTGCAGCTACAAAATTAACGTCACTGCTTTCAAAACAAAACACTGCGCGAAACCATAGTATAAAATGAGAGGAAAAGATGGCTCTCTACCTCCAAATTGTCGGTGTTGTGAGAGCTTTGAAATGCCACCATCGACAGTTTCCATGGTAGCACAAGTACTGAGAAACATGGAGAGGTCGGGATCGGACCACTCTACCCTACTATTGGCCATCGAATATGCGGCTGGCAAAATCATGTGCCTTTGGGATATTTTCGTAGTCGTAATTCGATGAATTGTATTTCGTGTAACAATTAACGGACGAAACTTTGGGATTGAGACGAGTACGAAGCTTGTCAGCAATCACACGAGTGGCAATTCAACAATCGTCCCTTGTCACAGACCATATTTTTTTTCAATCTAAAAAGACCATGACCCTTGGAAGTTGAACCCGGTTGGAGTTTTTCACTCCCAGAGACAGGTAATTTCAGACCAGATTTGGTATGACGCGTCAAAAATAGGGAAGTATTTGCCCAGAATGATATGGCGCGCCAGAAAAAGGTCATTTCAGTACGCTATACCAGCACCGGGCAGGAATTCCCTCCTTCTGGACGAGTGATACCATTTTTGCACTCCGAAATGAGGAAATCTCCGTCCAGAAATTGTATAGCCCACTCAAAAGTGTAAAATTCCTACCTCGAAGAGGTAATTCCGGCTCCACGATGGCAACGCCAGCAATTTGGATCATTGATCAATAATCTAAAGCTATCGATTCACTCAAAGTTCTACCTACGTATTTCGCTTTTGTATTTGTTTTATACCTACAATAAACCAGAGTCTATTTCGTGATCATAAACGCATCGGGTCGTGCAAATTGCCCAACAACCGGACGCTCACCACAGCTATTGTTATCCACTACGCGATAACGGCTGTTTGTCGTGCGATTCCGAACCTCCTGATTGGTCTACGAGCAGTTATCATTGACCATGATAGATTCCAAACTCCCCCGCGCATCCACACACTTTTTGTATGAAAGCTGCTCCATTCTGCTGCCTTCATCACTCGACTGAATCAACGCAAACTAGTTGCCTCCTCACTCTATATTTTCTTCATCGGTATACTTCATATACATATATACTCGACAAACTTCAACGATGAAAATAGTTATTTTCCTTGCTGCGGTATCCGCTGCGAATATTTTCGTGGGTGTTGAGGGTGCCATTACACTGCTAGTTACACCTGAGGTCCGACTGGTGCATTGTGGAGGACTCCAAGTAACATTCCCAAAACTTTTCAACATGATGAAGATTCTCGCGTTTCATGGAAACATAAACACGCCGATTAAAGGTAAAGACATACAAATGATTTAACTGGCCATTGCGCTCGTCACTTTCCGACGAAATTTTTTACTAACGAAATGTCTCTGATCCAGTTGACGAACCTGGGAGTATCAAAGGATCTGGATCCACACAACAAGACGGTACATGGATTTACACGAGCCCCTCGGCTGACGTGGAGCCAAATGACATTATTAACTACTGGTTAACGCTTAAACGCGACAGATATTTTTTGGAGTCAATACCCCGAAACTTCACTGTGCCCAGTGTGCCCAGTGTGCCCAGTGTGTCCAGTGTGCCCAGTGTGCCCAGTGTGCCCAGTGTGCCCAGTGTTGCCAACCTCCCAAACAAGAAAAAAAAGAATATCTTTAGGAGGTGGTTACAATGTGTTTAGATTTATTCAGATTTCTATGCATGCTACATTTTTATAGGAATTCGAATCTTATCACGTTTTTTATGTCAATACGTTTATCAAAATGTGTTCAAAAAGACACACATTTTCTTTAGATTTCTGCACGAATTAGCGAATTTCTTTAGATGTCTGCAAAAATTGACGGATTTCTTTAGAAAAATCTTCGTTTTTTTTTCAATTTAGGAGACGTAAAAATTCCTTCGATCCAAAGAAATTTCTTTAGAGTTGGCAACACTGACTGTGCCTGCAGTAGGCAAATAACGCGTCCCTGGTGACACCATGCCACCACAAGAGGTGAAATGAGAAATCCTGAGGATTGATTGTGAGCCTGTGAAAATTTATTATTTCTTCCATTATACCTAGGTTCAGAAAAATTGTACGTTTTTCCATAAACGAATAAAATATATGCTTGTAAAATGTATACATTGTGATTAGAACCTCAAAACTGTGTCACATATCCTATAATATTTGCGATCACATAAAGTTGACGAACAACAACCTCCACGTACTCCTGGAACAAAACAGAGAACAGTGGAAGTCCAATTGAATTTTCATCTTGTTCTTGTGTTGAAATGGTGAGTGATGAAACGAACGCACAAGGTTCCAGTAGATTTTCTTGGACACTTCTTCGATCGGATTCTTTCCCGTCTGTCGAAAAACTGGACGTTCACGAGATAATGCTAGCCATGATCCAATTTCTGCTGTATAATACGAAATTGAGGAACTTTTATATGGAATCCGAGAGGTCCCAACAAAATTTAAACAACTGGGTTGTAGGAAGCGTTCACCTGTTATTAATTATTCACACCACGAGCCACCGCTTGGTAGTCAGTTATCTTCGTTTCTACGATCGGTGTTGGTTGCCTCCAACCAACTTTGCCAAAAAAAAAAAAAACTTCAATAATCAAATCGCAAGATAGCTTCAAGTTCAAGTTAACAAGAATATGGCAGAGATTCGGTGTGAGTTGATGAACGGCGAACATAAATTTACAAACACAATATCAAAGCTTGAACAGTTTGATCAGTTCGTACTCGTCGCACAAGGCTAAAGAGTACAATTTTCAATACAAGCCTGCGAAGATGACACTCGTACGTTGGCGATCGTGACAAGGAAAAAATGAAGCGTGCGTGGTTTAAACCCCGTCCAGGTCTTAAAGAAGCGAAAAAACTTACAGCGAACTCAATATGCGTGTTAATTGACATCCGTTATACTGAAAAGCAAGTTAGGGATAGCCTGTAACACCGGAAATAGCAATAAAAAGCAAAAACTCAACCTAATTTATTGGGGTTTTTTTCCACTACACGGGAAAACACTGTTTCGAAGGCCGAAAAGATCACACCGTTCAGTGCAAAACCCGGTGTATTTTCTTCTGAAACCGTTTGGTGTGCATTGTCCTCGCGATTTCAACACCGCAATTTTGTTACTATTGAATGTAATAAAAGTTAACCCGCAGAAAACGGAAGCTATTCTTTTCACCTCTGCCAACCCCCGCCGAGATTGTTAGGCAAAGTCATTAGGTTTTCAAAGACGGTTAAGAGCATGCTACACTCATTTTTTACTCTTCTTACCGACCTTTTCGGGTTTTCACTGATAGCAAAGCCTACTTCGCGAGCGCGGAAAAGGAACCAAGAATGCAAATTCTAAATGGAATTCCGAAGATATATATCGGAAAACTTCATTGTTGCATGAAACAAAGAAGTTTTCCGATATATATCTTCGGAATTCCATTTAGAATTGCACTCTTGATTCC
>JAFFZH010013670.1:0-44952 GCA_018420115.1 Euura saliciscinereae
CTTCATTCAGTTTTTCTACGTCACTGATATCAATTTCACATCAATCGAATGTGTTTTGGCTGAGAAAGTAGCGTTTGAAAATTCCAAGTGTAAATCATATCGAGGTCACGTGACTTTCATTTCACCTTAAGGGAGTCTAATAGCTGAAGGTTGAACATACGGGGTTGAACCGTTGTGATAACTCTTAAATAGGAAAAATTAATACCACTGTCTACTGTTCCACTTGGTGCTTTTGTCGAAATTTAGGTACTCGGGGACTCGGTCTCTCCGGGTCGAAGGAGACTGGAAGCTTGAGTTCTTTTCCGCTAGTACTTTTTCGATCACGGATATCCCGATGTCGACTATCTCCTGAGACTTGTCCAGTCGCGGTATCGGTATCGGTATCGGTACTGGGGTGGTGTTCTTGGGGCTGGTCTTGATCAATTCATTCTTAATTTCCTCCTTGGCGGCCCGGGCGAGACTGGCGACTCTCAGACCGATCGCTCGACCCTTGAGGTAGGCCTGTTCGTGTCCGTCGATCCAGGGCTCGATTCTTCTTCCGCGGATCGATTCCTGAGGCGCAGTCTTCTCGGGGATTGATTTTTTCCGGTACTGAGTGGCGAACGAACCAGCGTTGCACAGTGCAGGGTTCATTATCGGTATGACAACCTCATCCTCGTCCTCCTTCTCCACGATCTCCAACGACTCGGGGACTGTTTCAGACTCTGGTGAATCCCTGGCGGATTTCATCGACGGAGGTGTCGAGGGCTTCGCTGATTCCTTCTTGGCTCCTTTCGGAGGTCCCCGAGGTGTCTGCGTGTCCTGTTTCCTAATCGGCGTCCCAGACGAAGATATCCTCCCCATTTCCCGCACAGGAAATCGCCTCGATGTCACAGGACGTGGCACCTTGCAGGTCTTATCAGTGGCCGGTACAGTAGCAGACGATTTGCCCACCGACGTGTCCTCGAATATGGTTTTCAGCTCGACCTCCTCGTCCCCCTCATCCACGCCCTGGACCCCGGACAAAGACACTGACCTCGGTATCTTCGAAGTCACATCTACTCTATCCGAAAACCTGTTCAGTGTTCCGGAAGCACTGCGTGGCTTCAGATTCGGAACGGTCAACGGAGTCATCGGCCTGGGAAGTTTCGTTTGAAAACTGATCGTCGAGTTTCTTGCCTCGGCTTCACGGGGATTGAGGTTGTGGCACTTCGCCGAAGGACGGGCCAGCACCTTCTCTTGATACCTAGGTGCTCGTCTGATCATAGACGACTTGTTGTCCTTGGCTGCTGACGACGACAGCTTTGCCGTTGCTATTGATGCTTTCGCGAAATCGTCGCTTGTTTTATCCACCGCAGGCTTCACCGTGATCTTAGTTGTCGATAAATTTCTGCTTGAGAACCTGGAAAGAGGGACTCTACTGGCAGCCATCTTCGGCGCAGTCGGTGCAGCCCTTTTTTCAATATTCGGCTGTTTCATCGACAACTTTGACGCTTTCGATTCCGGGATGGTCTCAGCTTCGGAGGTCTTGATCTGTGTCTTCGTCGTCCTCTTCAGAAGTTCTAGGTCTGTATTTCCCGTGACTTTGGTCAACGCTGTTTTACCTGCGCTCCTGATTCTGGTTTCTCTTCCAGTTTCCATCAACGACGCAACCTTGGGCTGGATTTTCGACACTACGGATGACCTTGGTAGTCTCGAAGCTTGACCGGAAGTCTTCGCATCTAGCTGCCTCGAGCAATTTGATAGACTGTCTTTGTCGACGGCTCTGTTGACGTACTTCCTCAGCCCATGATTGAGGGATGCATCAGAAGTTACTTTCGAGGTCTTCGTCGGGTTCGTTTTTGCTCCACTTCCAAAGGCACTACCGCGCATCTTTGATTCAGTCAGGGTCCCATTGGCTCTCGGTTCCATCTCCGCAGGCTTACCTCTTGCAATGGTTCGTTTTCCTGCGACCACTGCATTCGGCGAAGGCCTCATCGCGAAACCGTTGCTCTTGGTGAGGGGCAACTTATCTTTCGGCGAATTCCACTGCTTCAATGACTTTCGCAGAGCACCAATCTGTGAAACCGTTTCACGGTTGGTCAACTTTCTACAAACTAGACTTAAATACTGTGTCTCACTGACGTTTTGACATTGATCCTCACGCGATGCAGTAGCTGGCTTCGGATTCTTCTTCACCAAATTTTTATCACGAGTTTCAGAAAGTTTGAACGTTTTCCTAACATCCGGCACGTTGTTTGCAGTGTCCGGTTCCATAGTTTTTTTAAGAGTACCTCCAGGTGTCCGGGCATCGCAACCGGTATCAAAAAGCTCGACGATTTTTCCATCGTTAGCAAAGCTCGTTGAATTACCGTTAACTATATCGTCAACGAATAAGAACAAGGGATTCTCAGTGAATGTACTCATTTCACCACGATCATATTACATCTATAAACGTAGAGTTTTATTAGCTGATAAATTTACTGTCGAGATATATATTTTTATATGGTTATGTGCGATAAAACAAGGGACTGCAACGGTACGCTGAGATACAAAATGTGTTTTTTTCGCAAGACACGTACGTGACACCGAGAATTTAGAAAATGTATAATATATACACGAGAATTTATCACTCGGATTGTAGATTTATCGTTATATGAAAATCGTTACAACGCTTTTGTTTCGGCATTCTGATTGCTTGGGGAATTTTATTGCTCACAGGTGATTGAATATTTTCGAGTGATTATTCCCGACATTTCGACAACAAGAAATGATTTCTGTGCTAATAGGATCAGCCTCAAATAGTCATGATAATAATAACACCACAGAAGCATGTGGAAATTAGTTAAATAACGTTTTTTGCTCAAAGATTTTCAATTCGAGTAGAGTAATAAATTATTTTTAGTCAATTTTCGCGTAATAAATTCAAATCGATATCGATTCCCTCCCTTTTCATTCGGCGGTAATAATACTTCGCATATTCCAATCCGAGGTTGGTGTGGTGGCGCCACCTCTCTGACCATCTATATCAGAATTTACAGTAACGTAAAACAGGTTGCATACAATAAGGAGCACAATCAACAGATCTTTTTTTTTCAACTGCAAAATCGAAATATACTTTAAATATCGTTAAATATTGCTCAATTTTTAACCTAAAATACTCTTTTAATCTACTCAACAAAAAATCATTGAAAAAAAAAGTTATGGAGTTATATGGTTGAACCGTAAAGTTGATAAACTCATATTGAAAATCAAATTACAGTGTCGACACGTAAAATGCATAGAACAATCGATTACAGTATCTAGAACAGTTTCGCATAATCGCCGATGACGTCCTTGTAAATGGAAGCCCAGAACTTGATCCGTTCCCCAAAAAGATTTTTTCCCATTTTGAGCTCTTTATCGATGATCATGTAATTCTTTTCTTTCCCCATAGGCTCCCATTTCGTGTTTATATCCTCATCCATAGTCGGTGTGGGGTTTCTGCAAAAAATAGTAAAGTTATTTAAATTTTACTGACGTTTCTTCGTCTAACAGAATCCTGACTCACCCAGTAATTGCGAAGTCGGCGATGAGTTTGGTCACCTTCCGAACCATCCTGCCCTTTTCGGTGCCAGGCTGTGCCTTTGGCCTCATAAAACTAATGTAAAATATATATTCCTGCCAGTCTCCGACGATCGCACCCGTTCCTGTTAAAAAAAAAATGATTTATTTGAATCTGAACCTTCTAAAAAAATTCATTAGTCAATAAAATTATGTTCGTCACAACGAAAAATATTCACCTTGAATATATTCATTCATTTTATTATTTAAAAAAAAAAACTATAAAATGAACATATTTGACGCCACGAATAAAAATTTAATTGTAACAAATACATTTTTTGTTAGGTTCAGATTCCATGAATTCGATTGGATAGATTTTGACTATACTAACCGTATTCGAGATCGTACTTGTCAATTATGTCTTTATACCATCCAATCGGTTGCTCGTAAGCGAATACGTAATTGTAAACCGGCGCAGATTTGATTGAGCTCAAGATCGTGAGCGCAATTTGCATGCCGTAACCGGTTACGATATCTGAGATCATCTGGTAAATTACGTTTCATTAATAACAGATTAACGAGTAAAAAATGGCTATCAATTCAGTGCGAGGGGTTAATCACTCTTGCAGAATCGCGGAAAGTCAAAAAGATTTCACAACAGATTTGAGGAGGCTTCGAAAAAAAAAAAAAAAAAAAAAAAAATTGAGAGGTTTTGAGCGATCGCAAAAGATTTCAAAAATTTTCAAAGATCGCAGAAGATTTTAAAAGATTTCAAATAATTTCCAAGGCTGTTAAAAATTTTGAAAAATTTCGAAAGATTTCACAAGTGATTAACCCCTCGATTCAGTGATAATTACGTCAGAGTACTGCAACGCCGTGTCCTTGGCGATCGGTTTGTCGCCAAAGTAAAATTTCTTTATCAAATCACCGATCCGTTTCCGTTCCGATGGATCAGTTATGTTCAGATCGTCGGGTACGAATTTGTCAAGATTTCCATTCATGTAATCCGCTCTTTCGAGATCTACATAAAGACAAGCAAAAAATCAGATTTGAATAATCTCAATGAATTCTCGTCGGAATTTACTTGACCTTGTTGCGTTCGCCACAAAGAATTGTTCATAGCTATTCCTGCCATGTACGGTACGTCCGCTAATTTCCCTGCCTTTATCAACTCCCATGGTTCACCAATCATGAATCGCTCTTGACCAACTTCCGGTTCGACGCAAGGAACGAATGCGTACCAGTCCCCGTTGAGTTTTTTCTGAAAACGGATGATTTCGAAAGATTCAACCTTGTTGAATCCTACGATCTATACGTGTGGTTATACATACGCTGTAAATTTCTTCATTCATTTTTAATTGGGCCTCGACGATATCCTCTGTCGATATCTTATCAAGTTCTTCCATAAGTTTGGCTGAATCTGTTGTGTCAATTCCAAGAGTCTTCCCGAATTGAAAAGCGGTCTCCCTCGCTCGGTGTACGAAAATCCCCGGTGAGACTGTTGACCCACTTCCTGTAATGGCTTGTGCGAATAGCCCTGCCGATAAAATAATCCGAATCGGAAATAATGATAGAACGAGTCTGCTTTTTTCTTAAAATAACGTAAAAGACTCCGGCGTTCACTCTACCAGCGGACATCGGTGACATCATGTGAAACTGGACTGAACTACCCCCACTTGCTTCACCGGTTATCGTTACTCTGTCAGGACATCCCCCGAAGTGTACGATGTTGTCGCGGACCCATTTCAGCGCTATACTCTGGTCCTTCAGTCCCACGTTACCGGGGGCCGCGGAGTCCTGGGTGCTGAGGAACCCTGAGGACCAGATAAAATCGATCGTTGGACTAGATCGTTGGCGGTCATCGGATCGGATACCAACCAAAAGGTCCCAGTCGGAAATCGATCAGGACCAAGACGATGTCCTGTTCCATCAAGTAGTCCGGACCGAAAAAATTCGTGTCTGACCCGCCCACGTAAAAGTCCCCTCCGTGGATCCATACCAGAACCGCTTTTCGGGCGTTCTTGTCAACGTCTTTGGTGAACACTTTCAGGTAGAGACAATCATCTTCCCCGACGACCATTTCCCTGATTGCACAATAGCTGGCACACTGGGATGACTGACGAGTCGCGTCTAAGACCCCTGACCATGGCTCTGGGGGCTCGGGAGCCTTGAATAGATTCGGATTTAAGGTGAAATGAAAGTCACGTGACCTCGATATGATTTACACTTGGAATTTTCAAACGCTATTTTCTCAGCCAAAACACATTCGATTGATGTGAAATTGATATCAGTGACGTAGAAAAACTGAACGAAGGGCCTGCCCAATCGTGGATTTTCGAATATCGAAAGACATAATCAGAATTTTGTGTAAAAATATTGTTCTGTAACCCAAGGAGGTGCTGCCCCTCGTGGAGAGAGGCAGCACTTCCTTGGATTACAGAACAATATTAAAAAACTGTTATTACGTCTCGATTTTCGAAAATCCACGATCGGCAGGCTCTTCATTCAGTTTTTCTACGTCACTGATATCAATTTCACATCAATCGAATGTGTTTTGGCTGAGAAAATTCCAAGTGTAAATCTTATCGAGGTCACGTGGCTTTCATTTCACCTTAATTTGGCTCGCAGCTTCCCGTTCCAATCGACGCGAAGGACCTACCTTGAATCTGGTCGAATGGGTGAGAGGTTTCGCGTAGGGGATCCCGAAGAAACCGTAATAAGGTTTTTTGCTGTGCGGAGTGGTAAATACGAGTCCCTTTAACGTGCCTTGTGGAATATCGACGGAAATTTTTTCCCAAGACAGAACCGAGCAGGGAAGCAAGGAGCAAACCAAGAAAGCTAGTAACGTGGACGACATGTCTCCTCGAATATCAGAGATCGGAGGATCTCTTTTCTTTTACCTTTTATACTCGATTCCCCTACCATTTATCACCGGCCGGATATTACGTGTCAGTTTATAGTGTTAATACGGATTTTACGAAGCAAATGTAGCAATCATTTTTGATTGGTCAATGATGAACGCTAAAAGTGTGCAAACAACTTGCAATCGGAAGTCGCAATTTAGTCACTCCTACTGCTCATTATTACGTGATTGAGATCCAACGTTTACGTAAAGTAAGACAAACACGTTACGCTACAGTATCGCTGTACAGCCTCTCATTAACTATAAGCTCCATGCTTGGTTTATTTTTCAATATAGTGTCCAGAATATAATTTTTATTCTATGATTTGGACTCGAAGATTCTCCAGTGATTTTCAGTTTTTGGATACAGATGTCTTCTTCTCGAATAAATATTTTCCATCAGTTGAGTTTCTCCATCAGAGAAAGATTCTCAGTAGACTTTATATTTTCTGAAGTCCAACTAAACCTGATGATTTATCATTTCTTTCTTTCTTATGAAAACCATTATCATCAAAGAATGTATAACGAATAACCACGGAAAAAACGTAGGTAAAACGTGTATGAAATTCTATATACGTTTGTGCAGATGAATAATTTTTGAAAAACAGTTTTTTCTTTTTTTTTGTTTTCTTTTAACCAAAGAACCGCAGGAAGTCATAATTTTTAAGAGAAAGATTAAAAACAAAAAAAAAAACGTTTATTGTCGGTGAAAGACTGTTTTATAAGTGAAAATTGAAAAACCGTTCCAAAATGCTGCAGTTTCTTCTATTTATGTAGATTTGCCATTCTATATCTCTGTTTCATGCAGTAATTGCGTCAGAAAAAAAATAAATGAAACTAGTAATCAGTGACAATGACGTGTCGTGTAGCAATCATTCGATGAACGAAATTAGTATATTTAAGTTATAGTAGTCGTAATAGTTTAGTCATAGTATCGATCATTCCATTTAATTTTCAAAATCTTCAGATCTTTGATAAAAAGAATAATTAACCAGTTTATAGAAAGAGAAGAACGTAAACTTTCTTGGATTCAGCCTGGCCAGTCTCGAGTCCTGCTAAATATCGACGTTGTTGATACCACGGCTGCCTACCGAAAGGCGCCACGTGTACCTCTGGTCGTCGTTAAACCCGGCGTACAAGATTATCCCTCGAGTGGTATCTAGTTATTGCGAAATCCCGTCTTTTCGATGAAACAGAATTCGGAGAAAATTCGACCCACAAAATCCAGATAGCAGCACCATGCGCAGTTCATAATGTGGTTAATCCATGATAAGGTAGATGTCTACATCGACCAACAGCTGGATGGGACAGTGCACCCAGAGCCATCTTCGGTACTCCTTTTGTACTTCATTAATTTGTTATTTTTTTTACATACACTCGAACTCCCTCAGGTTAACCGTCCGCTATTTGACGAACTCCCGTGTTTGACCGAACTCGCTTCCGCTATCTGACGGGCTCTACCCCCACTCTCTATAGCGTTCCGCATAAAATTCAGAGCGTTGTATATGAAACAGCCGCGCAGCGGCGCCACTTGCCGGTGCTGTACATCGCGCTCTCACTCGCACCCGTTGTCACTGTCTGCTCTCACTCACACCTTGGGGAGAGGAGAGGCAGCCCGCGGCGACCGGAGTGGGGGCCCCTACTTTCGTCAAATAGCGGAAATAGCTCGGTCCCAACTCGGTCAACCTGAGGGAGTTCGAGTGTAATTGGTCAATCGGTCATTTCATAATCCTATTGACATTGAACAAGCGAAGAAACAAGAATAAAAACAATTCTGTGATTAATCGGTGCAGAAAATCGTAATTCAATATGGAGTTTCTTCTTTGTACGAAGATAGAGGTTTCTTTAAGGAAAAAATTACAAAGCAGAAGATTTATTATAAAATCTTCTTTTTTTTTACCTTATCTCTTGTGATATGAATTATTCTTTGGTATCCTAGGTCAGATAAAGGTTTCTCTGACCTACGATACCAAAGAATAATTCATAGAAAATTTATTGTTTCAATCATTTTCGAATTCCTAGGAGAGAATCGAATAATGTTTATATATCTTCCACTTTGGTACATCGAGGTCAGTATTTTATTGACTGCTTCAGAAAACTCTGTATTTTATTACGGCTACGTCTGATGGCTCATTGCGTTTTATCGCCCCCATCTCTATAAATCGCATATGACGATCGTGTCATTACCTTTCGATATTGCATCCATTGTTAGAAATAAAAATTGAACAATTTATTATTTGACGGTGGTTAATAATTCTCTATAACAACGAAGTTATTTACGAGTCGGCTACAGGATTCACTGCATGAGGAGAATTCTACTCGCTTAGCTCAAAATCTGATTCAATTATTATAATTAGTTTCAACTGTCTAAGCAGATCGAAGATTCATCGGTATGCTTGATAATCAGGCAGTAGTATTTGACTTGACACTTTCTTTAAGGCGAAATGAAAGTCACGTGACCTCGATATGATTTACACTTGGAATTTTCAAACGCTACTTTCTCAGCCAAAACACATTCGATTGATGTGAAATTGATATCAGTGACGTAGAAAAACTAAATGAAGGGCCTGCCAATCGTGGATTTTCGAATATCGAAAGACATAATCAGAATTTTGTGTAACAATATTGTTCTGTAACCCAAGGAGGTGCTGCCCCTCGTGGAGAGAGGCGGCACTTCCTTGGATTACAGAACAATATTGTTAAAAAACTGTTATTACGTCTCGATTTTCGAAAATCCACGATTAGCAGGCCCTTCATTCAGTTTTTTTACGTCACTGATATCAATTTCACATCAATCGAATGTGTTTTGGCTGAGAAAGTAGCGTTTGAAAATTCCAAGTGTAAATCATATCGAGGTCACGTGACTTTCATTTCACCTTAAACGTCGTCATTTGTTTTTGGCTCCAAAATATAATTACAAGATAAGAAAAATACTTTATCTGTGATTTTGTTCATTAGAAGGGAGACAAATATTTGAAATATAGAATTGGGAAGAAAACAGCTCGTCTGTTTGTGAATTTTCACCTTAAAAACGAGCATATACGTTTCAGATATCACAGCCAATTTTATGTTGCCGGTGCAGTGGTCGCCCTTCGTCGACACTCAATGGCACGCGTTAAGCATTGGAGACTCTAACTAACGAATGTGGGAAAAATCCCAGACGAGAGAGAAAATGTGCTTAAAAACGGTATACGAAGAAAATTCGCCTCTTTTATCGCATATATGTCGTATATATAGGTGGTATAAAAATTTCATTACACGAAGAGCTCGCAGTTTGAATCATCCATTTATTTCACACGCAATCCCAGTGACCCTTGTCTCGCAGAGATAATCTGAATATTGCGTATAATTTCGCGAGCGTGGTAGGTATCAGATGTAATTGGTATTCTCATATCATACACGTTTTCAACTTCCCGTTCTCTGTTTTCAGAGAAAAAGGGGAATTTTCGTAATCACCACGAAAAAGGAAAGTCGAGTTTTCACTAGATCCCCACGTTTTCAGGTCGAGAGATTACCTCCAACGATTTTCAGTTATGCGTGTGTGTGTGTGTGTGAATGTAATCAATTTTTTTATCCGACGATATCCCGAGAACGAGTAACCGGATTCTGATGAACATGAGCCCAGCCGACGTGGCTCTTCCAAACTTAGAACAGATTAGATTTTCGCTTCGATCGATTCAGTGGTTTTAGAATTATTTGAATAACAATATTTAAACAAATATACGTATATATTAAGAATGAAAGAGTTGATTTGAACATAAATTGTGACTGGAAGGTTTTGTTGATTGCGATCGGTGAGCCACTCCGAAAAATCGCGGACACCAGAGACTTCAAGGAACTTCTGGAGAGTTTATGCTGGTAAAAAGCTGAAAAATATTCGAATTTTGATTATAAATGGGAGCCGTAGGTTTTTTGGGTAATTGACCACGAATTTGTCGTTGAATTTCCAGAATTTAAAGGATGGCACATGCGGGTAACTTCAACCAGTCCATTTTAGACGACGTTGGTATGAACTTCTGTTACAATCTTCAATCTCCAAGATCATTTTTGTTGCACTCGAGGTGACCGATTTGTTTTGAATTTGAACCGGTAAAACTAGACCGAATTTAACTGGACTCGAATTCTTTTTAGCCAATGTGCGTCGATCTCTACAAAATCATTTTTTTGTCAACATTTATCTTCTTCAAAATTTCTGATTCTAAATATATTTGATTTAAATATTGATTCATGACAGTTGTTTGTTTTTGGCTTGCTTATATACTTTGTGAGTATCTATTTATTACATCCGATGCATTTTATTGCGAGAAAACTATTTCATTCAAATGAAGTTGGAAGATATTAGCAGATTTTCAAACACCAGAAACGTACCACGTGGCTTTCAGGGATCAGCGCCGATTGAAATTGGCTGTAAAAGAATATGGGTCGAATTAAATTGGTTCAAATTTCGCCTAAATGGGTCACGTCGACCCTCGACTCTCAAAAACTCAATCAACTTATCGAAATAATTGAAGAGATCTGGGGAAGACCCTCGGGCCAATTGTCTGAAATAAGGTTTTGATGTAATTGGATTTGGAAGTTTTATTATTATTGCATTAATGACCAGATGGACACAACTTGGGGAAAAAACTCTCTTTTATGTTTAAACAAAAAAAAAAAAAACCTGGGGGATTGAACGGTACTAATTATCGTAAGCAGTACAGATAATTATGTCGTCCCACGTATTGTCATTTTTTTTTCAAAATCAAGAAAGAAAAGTAATTAATTGTCTTCTCTCACGTAAGACTCCATCGATTCGTCGGTGTCATTGAAGAATTAACTATTTTTTATGTAAATCAATAATTTAGGAAAAAATAAAATCGGTACACAGCTCACTTCGTTTATCCACAGAAAAGTTGAGTCAGATTAGGAAAATTAGAACCTTCCCCAGAACGTTTCAAATTCGAATACCTATGAGATTTTTCTACTAAATAATGGAGACAACATTTCTGAGGTATGAATTATACTATTATAAATATATACAGAGAAAATGGTTGAAAATAAGTTATCGAGAAAAAAATATCTAATCGCTATAAACGATCAGCGTAATCAGAAATCTTTCATATTTCAAACTACTGATTTTTCAAGACAGAGAAACAAAAAAAAAAAACATGTCGTGATTAATTTTACGAAAATAATGAATATTGTATCACGAGCTTTTATTCGTCGCTGCTTTCGTCTGCACGACATATCGCTGCGGAAAATTTCACACATGCAATGTGTATAGTAGGTAATGCGTCTAGCGTATACGTATAGATGCGGTAAAACGGAATGTTATTGTTCCATTTGAGTAACACACCGACTACTGCACGTTTAAGTCTTAACGAGGAAATGAGCCTCCGACCATTGGCTCAGTAAGAGTCTTAGGTTATGTTCATGACCCAAATTTTCTAAGCGGTTATTTCTTGTGCAGAACTTTACTGAAGGGATAAACCTTATGCCCATCCTAGCTATTTCTCCGTGGCCGTGGAAGTAGAGAAATTTATAGGAAAAAAAAACCGTTCAGAATGGGAGGGGCTCAAAGTGGCATAACTTTGAAACGGTCAGATGTAGATTTTCTGTCAAAAATTCATTCCAGAGCTGACAATCCAAACTTTGAAACGCGTCACTTTAAGCCCCTCCCATTCTCGACACATGAAACTGGTCACCCTGTATATTTGTCATATTTTTTTCAATTATTCACTGAATCAAAGTTATGCGACTTTAAGCCCCTCCCATTCTCGACACATGAAATGGGCCACCCTGTATATTTGTGATTCTTTTTATTCAATTCTAAGCCCCTCCCATTCTCGACACATGAAGTTGGTCACCCTGTATATTTGTATTTTTTTCAATTATTCATTGAATCAAAGTTTAATTCTAACCTTCGACGATGAAAGTATATAAGAAGGGGGCGTTCTGCATGGAAGCGATTTCTCGACACACGTGACGACACTGTTGGAAATGTTTGTTGTGGATTCCGAACAATGCATTGCAAATTTAATCCTCGTTTGCAGAGGTCATAAAAATTTACAAATGTAAAAAATTTACTACACAATTTCGTAATTTGCGCTGGGAGTATAACGAAATTTGAGTAATTTTTTTTTTATCAAATTCAAAGACCATGCATACTAAGTCACTTTGCTAGAAATATGTTGCGAATTCACAATCATTTTTCACGGCGAACGTACTTGAAAAATTATATAAGGGTCCCGTCGATCTGCATGATTGCAGTTTTGCATTCGAAAAATGCATCGAAAAACGAAAAGTTTTCTTCTGCACCACTGAAAATTAGGTTAGTTAACTTTTTCCCCCAAAACATGTCATCTAATGAATTATCTTAATTCGGCTTGGACTTAAACAGGATTACCTATATAGGTGTCACCTGTCAAGGTACGAGCTCTCATTTCGCTATGGGTATCGACCTGCAGGATCCGAGAAGAATCAATACAACGCTACGTTGTTTCTACATGAATTCATTCATATTTCGTTTCGGCGTATTATTCGCGATTTTCTTTTTCTATGCCCTCAGAGAGGTCACTGGGAGTGTAAATTTCAAATGGCGACCAAATTGAGCTTTTTCTTGTTTTCGAAAAGTGTTTTTTTTCGCAAAAAAAAAAAAACGGTTTTTATCAAATAACTCGACCATTTTTGAATTTAACGAAAAATCGTGAAAACAAAAGTTGTAGGAAATTTTGTCCGCTACAAGTTTCGTCCTTACAATTTTTCTTGTAGGATCGATATTTTTCGAATTGCACTCAAAAAACCGTTCCAGATTCCAAAAATTGCATTATCTCGTTTATTTTCAACTTTTCAGCTATAATGAATGGAACCAAACTTGTAGAGAATAAAATTTCCAACTATTTTGGTCTCAATAATTTTCTTCTAAAAATCGATATTTTTCGAATTAAACCCGAAAAACGCGCCGATTTCAAAATCTTTGCATTATCTCGTATATACCGCCCTTTGCGGCATAAGTGAAGATAACCAAACTTGTAGAGAAATCGGCGCGTTTTTCAGGTTTAATTCGAAAAATATCGATTTTTGGAAAAAAATGATAGAGAACAAAATTGTTGGAAATTTGATTCTCTACAAGTTTGGTTCCATTCATTATAGCTGAAAAGTTGAAAATAAACTAGATAATGCAATTTCTGGGATTTGGAACGGTTTTTTGAGTGTAATTAGAAAAATATCGATCCTAAACGAAAAATCGTAAAGACCAAACTTGTAGCAGACCAAATTTCCTACAACTTTTGTCCCTACAGTTTTTCGTTAACTTGAAAAATGGCCGAGTTATTTGATAAAAACCGTTTTTACCGAAACCGAATCCGAAAAAAAAACCACTTTTCGAAAACAAGCAAAAGCTCAATTTGGTCGCCATTTGAAATTTATACTCCCAGTGACCCCCCCGAGGGCATAGAAAAAGAAAATCGCGCGATTTAATTTTTCGAGGGTCAGGTAGCCACACCCGAAGTTAGTCAATGTGCTGAAAAAATGAATTTTCCTGGGGGAAATCATTTTGATCTTCCAGCACAATGTTGACCACAACATGAACAACAAAATTCCTCAGGTATATATAAAAGCAGTAGCCGTGTCGCCGTCTTTCTCTCTTCTCTCTCTTTATATCGCTCTCTATCTTCACCCCACCCCCACGATATTGGTTATTCAAGTGATCTGATTTCCTCGTAAAATTTTGTCACCCTACACATAGTAGATTGCCCGTAAGGCGTTTCCCACCTGCGATATCAAATTTCTTCATATGCCTTCATATATCATTCATGCTTTCCGCATTACGACCATCAGTCACGTGAAATACTGCGAAGAAAAATTTATCACAATCCTTGTCACGTCTGTCTCTTCAAATAATCACGTTTTTAATCGAAAACTGAAGACTGATCCCAAAATCAAAGGTCAACATTCTGTTCACCTTAAAATTATCAGAAAAACAGCGAATTATGTGAAATATCATGTATTTCGCAAAAGTTTTCGACCAATCTCTTCTCCGATACCGAATCTTCTGATCTCAAACCGTCCAGAACAGACGCCTCTTATTTCATAAAAATTATCTTCACTCGAATAATCTCAAATCATAACGTCTGGCATGAAAAGAACATGAGATTTCATTTCAGAAGAAGAATGCAGGCTTACCTGTTGAATATTGATCGGATCAAAAATTTGTCTGCTCAGACGATGATGGTGTCTTTTTCAAAAAGAAGTTTGATAACCGAAAATCGTTGAAAAAGTATCTCAATATTATAAAATTTTATCCTCTTACAGATTATACAGATTCTGAAAGTTCTGTTACATCGACTAGCCGTTATGTGAGTTTCATTTATTTACTTCATGATAAATAAACAATCATTTCGCGCAGAGGATATAGACGAGGATTTGATAACAAATAATTTATCGTGTCGAATTTTAAACCGCCTACACGATCAAGAAAACAAATTTTCGCCTGGACTTGCGCCGTACGGTATCGTTGAATCTGACTGCCCCGCGGTTTCTACCACGCGTATACTTCTCTCACGATCAGTAGACTTCGCGCGGTCTGATCGCGCGTTTGAAAACCATTAGACCCTACATTTTTCGGCATTTGGGCCAACGCCAAAAGTTAAATTTCGCATTTTTCCTCAATTTTCTTTCACACCAGAATCTTTACAGGCTCGACAAACCGGCGGCACCCATGTCGCAGATAAGCCTCTATCAGCAGACTTTTGCGACGCGATGATCCGCAGTGTTGAATCAACAGGAGTTAAACTATCCGTGCTTAAAATACCCGAAACTTGAATAAACGAGACAAGTTCCAGTTTTTTTAGTGTCTAGTGTTGAGCCTCTGCTTTTTTTTTCATACCCAGTGAACCGAATAGTTGTTCGTCGAGTGGCATGATCTACGATCTAGTATAACAAGTGCAGTTAATTTCTTTGTGTGTTAAATTTGTTCTGGTCGACTGGGAGTTTGATTCGGAAATACGATCCCTCGTTACTCATCAACGATATTGGTAAGCCATACTCGACACGATTGACTGAAGAATCACCGAGTATCGTTGTTGGATTAAGGATGTACAGGCCATACAATCTCAACCAAAAGTGACTCTCGTCGTCAATATTGAGTACTTCGAGATGAGATAAAAATCGGAAAAAAATCAACCACAATCAAGATGATAAGAGTATTCATTTTCAATAATAATAATAATGCCCAAAAGTTATCACCAAATTGTTTAAAAAAATCATTGTTTAACAAATTTCCTGGTGACGTTATATTTTTTTCATGTCAAATGAATTCTTTAATCTTTCCGAATACACGTGAATTTTTTCAGAATTTTGTCATTTTTTTTAAATTTTCGTTTTCGGAAATTTCTAAAGGCTGTATTTACAAAACTATTAGTTCCACGCTCCGGAAACTTCGGAATAGTAATCTACATCGTTTCCACAATAACATATCCAAAATTCAGATTTTTTTTCTCCATTTTTCAAAAACGAAAACGGAAATTTAAAAAAAGTGACAAAATTCTGAAAAAATTCATGTGTATTCGGAAAGATTAACGAATTTATTTGACGTGAAAAAAGAATAACGTCACCAGGAAATTTGTTAAACAATGATTTTTTTAAACAATTTGTTGATAACTTTCGGGCATTATTATTATTGAAAATGAATACTCTTATCATCTTGATTGTGGTTGATTTTTTTCCGATTTTTATCTCATCTCAAAGTACTCAATATTGACGACGAGACTCACTTTTGGTTGAGATTGTATGGCATATACATCTTTAAAGTGATGAAATGATTCTGCGTCGCGGAAAATTAGACCTCAATTTTTTTTTCTCCCTATAATCACAAACGTAATCGGATATATCAACTGATTCCCCTGACATTAATTATGAAGCCTCGCAGCTTTATCGCTTGTCTTCTCATTCCGTTTATCACCACGCCTCGGGTCGTTTCGTTTTCGTTTGGAAATAGAAGACGTCTTTTTTTCTTCTCTCTTTTAACTTTTTCTCTGTCTCTCAACTCGAGCGTTAAAAGCCTCGGCACACGCCAACCGGAAATTAGTCTTCAACCGTTTCACTGCTCAAATATCATTCAACGATAATGATATTCGCCTAATTTCTTCACACTTGTGGGTTTCGCCGAACAAAAATCAACCGAGATATGATAAAAAAAAATAGCCTTCGAATATCCTTGGATCAATTCACTCCGATTCTACTCGAATATGTAGCCGAAGTTTAATTAGTCTGGTTGACCGGTTTAACCATTTTATTTAACTTTTCGCCGATCCACTTTAGCATGTCAAGCGCAGACCGGGAATTGTTCGCAGGCTACGAATTGGAGCAGAAATGATTTTAGCGAAATTTCGGTTATTATACAATTCATCATTTTAGCGAGATTGGTAATCCTGCACTTTTGGAAATTTCCAGCCATTATATTCGCGTGTGTGCAGCCACATTTAGCTACCAATCAGTATCAGCTCCACACGTCAACGTCAGGTGAACCGCATGACGTTATTTGCAAATTCGCGTTTCATTGAATCTATGGTAGTTTCTATTTTATTTATTTTTTCACGGGTTTTGTACCTTCCAAACGAACTGAATCATTGACATCAGTTTTTTTACAGTAAGAATCGGATCACCTTCATTTTTTGTTATCAAAGCCCCCCGGAGGTTGATTGTCTTCGTTTGGATTCTGAGAGAAAGCTCGACTTTCGACATGTCGAATTGAAACCTGAACAAATAAATATAATCAAATATCGAGTGTTTTTGGTGTGTATACTTTTCTCATAATAAAAAAAAAATCCCTATCCCGTGAAATACACGTATTTCGGAACAGCTGACATCGTATAAAGGCTTTAGTCTGGATGATCCTGATCCTTCTCGCGCACAATTGCTCACGCATTCAACCGAAAACGACCCTTCACGTATGTTTTGTGAGGACGGACTGAGTGATCCGTAGGTTAAAGAACTTTTAAAGATCTTCAATTTCGCGAGATTCCATTTTACGGATTGACAGCCGCCCTTTCGAACTCATCTTGAATGAATTAGTCCCCCTTATATAGATGTAGGTACACGCATCAATCAATCACCATTCAATACGAATTATGTATTATATATAAAAAGAAATTCTAAAAATCAATAGGAATTGGAATATCCAATCACTGTAGAGTAGCATGAAGGTTAAACTTAAATATGATTTTTGTCAACAATTAAAAATATACTTGGCAGAAAATGGATATTCGTGTGAAATGCGCATAAAGCGACTGTTTATGCGTCACTTTGCACGCCAGTCGAGATCCGCATGAACTCCGCACTTCAAAGTGCGCATCAAAGTTGCGGTATGAAGACTTTATACCGCGAGTTGAAACTTTAAAACAGGCGTGAAAAAGTGACTTTTTACGGCACAGGCATTAAAAAGTCACTTTTTGGCGCCTGTTTTCGTTCCGGCAAGTGGCACTTTATACCGCTAAGTTCAAAGTTGCGGTATAAAGTCTTTATTCCGCAGGTTACCCCCTCTCTACTACCTTTGACAGCAGCTCCTATGCGCAGTTCGTGCGGAACTCAACTGGCGTCAAAGTGACTATTAATGCCTTTTCCGTAAAAAATATTGTATGGGGAGCGCGCAGAAAGTAACTGTTCGGCAAGGTTATGTTTTTAGTACTCGCCGTTGCTTTACACGGCTCGCATTCGGCTTGCCAGATAAAACCAACGGCTCGTACGAAAAACATAACCTTGCCGAATAAACAGTTACTTTCTGCGCATGCCACATAAATATCTATTTTAATGCCTGTACCTTAAAAAAAATGATGTTCTGAAAATCTCTGGTACGTTTCATAACTGCATTCTTAATCTTACTTCTCAGCATGCTCGGTACTGATGGAAAAACGGAGGTCTGGCGAGGTACGGTTGTTCAATGTGATCACGGAACAAAGCATGCACTTGAACTAATTGATATTGTTTCTTAGGTATGCTGCAGGTGCACTTGAGCAGACTCTTAATTAGACGTATAGGAGTTTACGGTGCGTCGTTTATAAGCGTATCTATACAACTAGTATACCGCTAGATCGTACAATATGATTGTTGTGTGAAAACGTAAACGTCTTATGAAACCGTTTTGCGGAAGAGTTTGATAAACTGTGACTACCATTACCCAAAGTTCATGTAGACAGGGACTAAAATTCAGACTGTAATTACGCGTTTGAATGAAGTTTGTTTAAGGTGAAATGAAAGTCACGTGACCTCCATATGATTTACACTTGGAATTTTCAAACGCTATTTTCTCAGCCAAAACACATTCGATTGATGTGAAATTGATATCAGTGACGTAGAGAAACTCAATGAAGGGCCTGCCAATCGTGGATTTTCGAAAATCGATACGTAATAACAGTTTTTCAACAATATTGTTCTGTAATCCAAGGAAGTGCTGCCTCTCTCCACGAGGTGCAGCACCTCCTTGGGTTACAGAACAATATTGTTACACAAAATTCTGATTATGTCTTTCGATATTCGAAAATCCACGATTGGCAGGCCCTTCATCATTCAGTTTCTATACGTCACTGATATCAATTTCACATCAATCGAATGTGTTTTGGCTGAGAAAATAGCGTTTGAAAATTTCAAGTGTAAATCATATCGAGGTCACGTGACTTTCATTTCACCTTAATAACGTAAAATAAATACGTTTTGAGATTATTTGAGATCGCAATAATTATATGAAATGCAGAATTCAATCTTCTCGTCTCATTTTGAAGACGAAGAACGAAAAAGAACGCTACGTTTTCGCGATTTCCGAGGGCTTACGTTGGTAATGTGATAAATTTTGGGGAATACTAAACACGAGCGTTGGTCGGAGTTTCGGGCTGAAGATATTCATGCACTATGTGTATTATTCTGTTTTCATAACTTGACACCACTTCAGATTTATCGGTATTAAACGACCGGATCCTAAACCCTAGCCTTATATTTACACTTAATCCAACTTTACAACCTCGCTTCTAGACATTTTTCTCTCCTTACGTTATCCCAAACTAAACAAAATATCCAAAAGATTTTCGATTTTGATCATACCTGCTGAGGATACTTTCACTACAGTCTATTGGCTTCGAATCAAGATTTTGACATTTTTTTCCGATTTCAAATGCTATATCCAAACTTTTTGGCTAACACGGGCTGGTTTAAGGGAGAACATACACCTTAGAATTTGAAAAATGTCAAAACCACCGAAAGTCGTTTTTGAGAGTTTTGAATGGTTCTCACATGATTTTAGAAAGAATTTTTTCTTCTGTCTATGATACACGAAATATAATCTACCGGTGGACCGATTTTAGTTCTTCTGATCTCAAACTGTTCGGTAAAGGAGGCCTTTTCAAAATGAACAGAAAACTTTTTCATAACTTTATTTTTACTCGAGTTATCGTGAAAAGTAACGTATAAAAAACAGAAAAACGCTATTCTATTCCAGAAAATGATGAATATCTAGTACAATATTTATCGGATCAAGAAGTTCTCTGTTCATTTTTGAAAGGCCTCTTTACTGAATGAAAAATGACTTTTTTTTACATTTTAAGGTGTATGTACCCCCTTAAGATGATCATTGCTTGACGGTCATTAATTCAACACGTGTGGTGGTCGTGGCGGACATTTTTCTAACCACATCCTTTCAGCAGCACTAGCTGTGTATCCTGGCCTTGATTAATCAGGACTTGGTCTTATCTTTTCGCACGTTTCCTGTTATGACAGCTGTTAAGTAGTTATATATATATCTCTTAGCGAGTCCGTAGAATTGTAGCAAAAAATAATTATGGTCTTCATCGTTTACAAAGTCATAACTCGTTCGACTTATACCGATTAATTGGATCATTATTAAGACTACTGTAAGTATATTTTGAATCAGTGCTTATGTATATCTTTCCACACACTTTTATTTCCACACATATACATATCAGATCATGAAATTATTTCTAAAAAAAACTTAGGATTAGATTTTCTATTGAAAAATGTTATCGAATCGAATTCTCGATTTGATCTTCTATCTATTCAGTTACTACATAATTATATACGAGAATACGAGCCGAAGCCGAGTCTGTCCTATATTCACTTGATTATTATTCGACTGCGTATAGTGCTGCATTGCGCTGGTACCAATCGCTTAGCAGCGACGCCTGGCGGTAGCGACATACGAGCCCATCTCGAGCTACAATCTTGGTACTTGTCTCGCCTACGGCTTGTGAGGATGTGACAATAAGGGATAAGAAGGAGAAGAAGAAGCTCCCCATGACAAGAGTATGTTTAGCAGTTTTTCAATTGAGGTTAGGTTGAAGCGTCGAATGGACGAAAATGTGTCCGCTACAGTGCGCTTGGGTTGGAAGCTAACGCGCATGTGCAGGGTACGTATTCGGGCACTTTTACATCCTAAGAGTTAGAAATGCCTGTATTTTGACAGTTCGAACTGATGTATTGACGCTGTCGTTAAAATGACTATAATTAAGGTGAAGAAAAATCGCGTAGAAAATGATCGTTTTATATATAAAACAATATTTTCGGAGATCGTAATTCACAGATGTTATCCCCGTTTCGAAATAGTCTCTTCTTTTCTGTCACTCTGCATAAATCTCGAAATATAGTCATCAACGTCGTTAAGATTGGCGTGATTGGGATAATTAATTACAGTTTTGATTACAATTTAAATTAAGAGCATGCTGGAGTCAGGCTTTACCCACCGTACCCGGTTTTCACTTGTTTTCACTGATATCAAAGCCTACGCGTCACGAACGCGAAAAAGAATTAGTTAGCGGTATTCTATATTGAATTCCGAAGATTTATATTGCAAAACTTCTTTATTTCATGCACTAATAGAGAAATTCTATTGTACTCTGCATAAAATGATAATTGCCGATGTCAACTCGTGGTCGCGGCCATATTGGGCGTTTATCATTTTATGCAGAATGCCATAGAATTTCTCTCCTAGTGCATGAAATAAACAAGTTTTGCAATATAAATCTTCGGAATTCAATATAGAATACCGCTAAGTAATTCTTTTTCGCGTTCGTGACGCGTAGGCTTTGATATCAGTGAAAACAAGTGAAAACCGGGTACGGTGGGTAAAGCCTGATTCCAGCATGCTCTTAACAGTGAACGATAGATATTTCTTGATCTGAAGCTTCTTTTCCAAATAAATTCCTGATCATTTCCAGTATGCTTTCCTATCATACGTACAAATGTGCGAAAACCAAAAGCTGTCAACGCCACCCAGGTTTTTTTTAAACGGATCTTTATCGCAATATTTGCATCTCCGTGAGACCAAAACGAATCACTCAGTGGTACAAGTCAATTTAATTTCGTTCAATTCGTTCCTCATTAATATTAACGTCATGTTCTAATTAATTTTGTTTTCTCGTTATGGCGGCTTCGGGAATCTTCGGATTATTGTTAATGCAGCTATCTTTAAAGATACGAAACGATAGAACGAAGTTGTATATATATATACGATTATACTGAAATATTCGATCCCAATATAATCGAATTCCCTCCACTTACTTCTTTTCTTTTCGCCATTTTTCTGTTATAGATCAAATTTTCTTCTCTTGTGAAACAAATTTTTTTTTCTCAGTTCCTAATACTGAAACGGTGCATATAGCGAAATCTATCGAATTGAGAGAAAAAAAAACACGGGTCTGTAAAGAAAAATATATTTTTCATCGTGTGTCTGCATTTTTATTCCGGATTCTGTTCAAGAATGGCTTTCGAATATATACATGTATATACAGTTTATACAATAAAATGTTGACATGACTATATACTCTATAGCTACTGTACAGCTGCTGAGAATATTTTTACAAAGTAAAACGCTCGGCTTTCTTCATGCATCAAGACTTGTGCAGTGTGAAAATATTTCATAAATCTCTTGCAACAATACCTGCTCCATGTTATTTTCCAATTCCCACCGACTTCACCTTCACCCGCAAGAGTTTCAAAATATATTTCATATACTCAGTATCTTGATCTTATAACGAACTGTACTTTGTGGTAGATTGTTTTTCCATTATTAACGTTAGTGCTTCAACAATAATTAACCTCACCACAAACTCCCGATTCATCAAGCTACGACGGAAACAAAAAACCATGATATGCGGCGCAAATATAGTAACGTAGTGCCAAGTGACCGCATTCGTTCATACCAATACAGAAAACTACGCTTTAATTTTTACCGAGTTAAAACAGCGCAACGCAAATTAATCGAGTCATTTTTTTTCACACCGAACGATGAAAGTGAATAAATTAGTGTAAAGATGATCAAAATTTCAGTGGATTTGCGTTGGAGTGATTTTTCAGTCCATGATTCAGGTGAATTTCGAAGTCTCAAATGCGAATGAATCAGATCGCCGAATACCCATTCATAGCCTGAGTAAAGATTTTCAAAATGAGTGCGGTCAATGAAACTTTGAGCTAAACCAATCCGAAGGTTTATGCAAAATCGGAAAAATTCGGTTTTGGAATTCCGGAACGAATGGCTTTCTCGTGAGGCAGTTTATCACAAGTTATTGTTCTGAGATCCACAAACTTTTAAAAAATTTTCTCCAAAATCACATCGAAATGAGCTCGAATGGCTTAAATTGAATTTTTGTAGACTCTGAATCAACCACCGATACGACTTCAATAAGCGTCCGAGCCTTTTCGGACAGAACGAGGAAATGAATAGAAGGAAGTAATCGGCAATAAATTATAATTTCCAACCGCAGGTATCGTGTACGTAGTTGATGGGTGAAGTTACATTGGGTAACGCCCTGCATCTGACCGCTCGCGATAATATCGACTCTAGCAATAAACGTTGGAGGATTCGATAGCCGGACGGATACGCACGCAGTGATCGTAAAGCGCGTGATAACAATGCGCAAGGCCATTCCAATGAAGGCCTTATGCCATCATCTTCTCCGTGGAACCGAGGCTGCCTTGCCTCTCACAATCGGCAGTAAACGCGACACGGCAGAACTAGGACGTTCGATTTAGGTAGCAACAGGTCCGGAACCTGCAGCTGAAGGACCGATTCCTTTGGAAGACTTCGCTGGAAGGGAACGTTCGAGATTGTCCGAAATGTGTGCCTTTCATTTCACATGCAGTTTGTATAAACGCAACTTTGAAATCGATCAAAGATCAAACCCTCCCGTCTCGCGGGTGTTCATGATCCTGTGATCGTGTTAAAATCATCTTCTGGCACACCGCCAATGTTGGCTAGGCTCACCATTCTGGATGGACAAGGCAATAAATTCTGATCTCTAGCTATTTCAACAGTTTGACTTGGTTCAGATGTGCCTGCAGAACTCGGATGGTCGAGTTCCGATGTATAAATGAATATCGGAACCGACTACTGACGATCAGCGGAAACAGATCAATACATAGCAGCAATATCCGGTCGATCTATTTACATCACATCAAAATGGCAAAATTTACCAGTTCATTTAAAATTTTTTGCGCAGGTAACTCGCTGCTGGTCACAAATCATGTTCTGATGAAGAGTTTTGACGTCCAACCGGTAGCGCGAGCTCAGTATGGTTCCGGGTGATTGATTAAGTATACAACCGGGAGTTTTTTCTGTCATTCTTTTTTTTCCGCATTGGATACTGCGGAGCGACGTTGTTACAGATTAAGGGATGCTGGCCGAGGGCCAGACAATGGTGGTTTTGTTGAGGTAAATATGCAATCGCTGTTCGAGTCGCGTGGTTGGGAGAGAAATTGGTGGACGTCGTTGGAACGTATTAAAAAGTTGGCGCCGTGCCATCGTTGACAATGTCAACCACGAACCACGAACCACGTGTTATAACCCGAAAATGAGAAATATCGGACCGATAATCGTTAATAAATGAAAGGAAGCGTGCAACTGAAAGACGCTTCAAGGATGAAGGGAAAAAAAGTGATTAGAGCCTGAAAGCCAGACACATTAATTCCGTTTACGACCACCGCAAGCTTTTGACAACCTTCTTCATCGAGTCGATGATTGAGTACTGCATGTTGGTGAAACTTTTTAGGTTCGTTGACGTAGAAGCAAAGATTATTCCGCGTTTGACGGGGTCACATTTAATATGATATGCCCAGATTCTTACCAGGAATATATTCACTCTTGAAGTCATGATACATACTAGACTCGATCGTTTGTGAGATTCTACGAAAGCTGTGCTGAAAAGGAAACCATAGGCAACTGAACACTGAAACATTGAAGCTACAGTTCTTTGTGTAGGGCATCTCTTAACGTAGGATAAACTTAGGCCTTTGTACACACGACTTTGTATAACCCTTTCGGACGAAGCAGTGAACCTAGAATAGAGCGTCAAGAGAACGTGATAAGAACACGGAAGTGTTGTACATACATACGTTATGTGCATTCGGTCGAGCCTAAATTGAAGCTAATTTTGTTAACTGTTGCCACATCGTCACCGGACAGTTATGTCAGATGATCATGACCATGCGATAACTGCACAAACCAAACGATGATATGCTTTATAGCCAGAAGATTGAACCAGATATCAGCGAATGGGGGAACGGGAAACACATTTTTACCCCTTATAGGAGAAACTGTTCGGTTTCCCAACACTTTTTCGATTTTTGGTTATCGAACGAAAAATCTTTAATATTTTGTTTTTCTCATCAAACTTGTTCATGAAATTTGTTCAGACAACGTACATTTTTTATTTATTTTTTCTCGTTGCTCAAATAGCCGAAATTGACACTATGGTCAAGCCTAGTATATAGTCTAAGAAAATATGTTTTATTACATTCCTCAGTTTCCGGTGCAGAGTGATTTCAAGTCAGTGTTTGAAAGTCTTTGGAAAATATTTATCAAGATTTAGGTCGGTCTACGGGAAATTGGTCCGGTCTGTTTCATAGCAGAGACTCGAGTTGGCCATATGTATATTCAACGTTTCTATACACACCACATCTTCGCATGTAAGTCATAGTTGTGTGCGAGATGTTTAAACTGCGTAGAACGCAAATGTTTAACCATTAACCAGTAATTTCTCAAGTTCAAAAACACTGTGAGAAATTCTTCTACGCATCGCGATAATTTCCGGAACGTTCTGATCGAATTCAAATTAGGGATACTGTCAACGTGATCAGCAGAGGTCATACTAGGCTGGATCATTGATTATACTGCGATGAAATTTCGCGCAAAAAATTCTAACCATCGAATGATTTCCAGGTTTTCTGATGGTAGCATCGCCCTGAATGTGTTACAGTTACGTCTTGCATCTAACGATTCACATGGAAAACAAACTTCGCCAACCCGAAAATAGTTCAGCTATATCAGTCGAACCCCTGATGTTCAAGACAGACACAACGCGTCCAATGATCATGGTGTTCATTCATTCCCTTTCAACCGAGCGTTTAATAGGATCACGTTAACATCTGATCTTGTGGTTGTTTCTCCATTATGTACTTAACACGAAACACTTTGTTCTTACAGACGTAATTGGTTCTGTTCATTCGCATCAACGTCACGTGCAGAAATCCACCAGTGTATCAACGATGGAGACCCAAACGGAGGTGAGTAATAATTTTAACGAACAATGCCGAGGTGTTGATCGGATAACTGTTTCAATCCCGTCACAATCATCCTTTTCACAAGAGCTGGGTGTATATGTGTGATAAAACTTGAACAGATCGCCGAATCCCGGCGATGCGTCATGCATGAATTGAGCCAACATTCTTCGCATTGAAAGGCATTGCATGAAATAGACATTTTTATCCGTGGAAGTGACGATATCAGTCTTCGATCTGAAATAGTAGATACTAGATTGTGTGGCAAGTGAGAAAAACAGACGATTTCTGATGAGTGTGTGAAGTTTGCTGAAGGTGACTTCACACAAGGCAGATATTATGTAATTCCTGCTGAGAAGTTTGATTCGAGAAGCAGATGAATAACATAGGGCAACTGAGGTATCAGCATATAGATCAGTGGGTAATGGCCAACTGCTGACCTGAAGTAAGGCAACGATATACCTTCGACATCGTTTAGGTCAGATGGCGCCACCGCACGGCATAGAGTTCACATCGTCGACGAGCGATGGCGCTGATGAGGGACAGTGTGAAATGAGGAAATGAGGTACTTCACGCACGCTAGACAGGCTTCGAAAATCATACTTTCCATGCAGGTGTTACAAAAAAGTTTTTCTACCGTTCCTTTTTTCTTTTGCTTGTTAGGAGTTTACGCGGCATTGTATAACCTTTTCGTTATGAAACTCGGAATCGTTTTCTCATAACTCAGCCTCAAACGACGCGTCTAGGTTCTGAATTCTCGTAAATGTTTTAAGGAAGGGGTGTAAAAATTCTCGCTCATGGCACGTGGAAGCACGTGCTGGCTTTCGTCTTTCGTTCAGAACCTCACCTTCAACCCCTTGGCAAATAGCGATAACGACCGAGTGGGCATAACTAGAGAAGAAAGAGGTCGACTCGGTATCGACATACAAGGCGTAGAATGGCGCGAATAAGGGCGACGACTCCGGTCTCTGGGTGTGAAGCGAATCGACCTTTCATCTTATTTTATTTCATGGCTCGTATTTCGTCGCGGATAAAGGGAACGCGGATCCTGATCATTGATCAAAGTCGGCGAAACCGAGGGTAAATGTAGGCTTACCACATAGAGAACAACAGTCACATTCAATTTGAGTGCTCTTTGCAGCCCGAGAACTTGAACCCTTCAACCGCAGGTATTTTTTATTCATTCTGTCTGAAAGGGTCCCGCTGACTTAACAACAGAATAGTTTCTGGTGCTAGGATCTTTTACCTTCCTACGGATTTCGACGGTAAACGGGACGACACCGTCCTCATTCCCCTAATCCAACCCAGTTGGCTCATCCTGACCCAATGTCAACCAATCTTCTCTCCCTTCCGAAACTTCCCTTAAACTTTTCAACTGCGAATTATTATCACCCTTTTTCACCCTACCTATTATGCGCAGAATTATATAGAGGTTATGCTTGAGAGAATTTTCACCCTGATTCTGGCAAGCGAGTGCTTGGGGAATGCTGGATATGACTGTCTGAGGACATAGAAAATTCGCGGAATTTGGTGGGTCACAGAATCGAGGGCAGTCCAGTTTCGTAACTGATAATTGATTGGGTTGAGAAGGTTATCGACAAAGTTGAATATCCTGGCTATAGAACTTTCAAACTGTTTAAGGCACCTTAATTGGGCTTGAAAATTTTCAAGGTCGAGACGGGGAGGATCTGATTTTCGCACAGTTTGGAACAATCTATCAGGATTATTTTCAAAGCTCAACATAAACGGGTAAACGATTATTGATGGTAGAACCTTTGGAAGGCCATGTGTCACGATTACGACAAAGAAGCCAGGTTTGGCATCTAGGTTCTTGATCCAAATTTCATCATATTTTTTTCTTCTGCTCAGGCAACGAATCAAAAAGAAATCTATCACTTTTCACATTCCATTTTATACTTACGCATACATATATGTGAAATAAAATTAGAATCCAATTAATCACATGTTATTGACCAGTTTCAATTGAAGAATTAAACATTCATGCAAGTATCATATGATGTCTTGATTTGAATGGTAAGAACCATCACGTTGCTCATTATTTCAGTAATCTTTCAATTATTCGGTTACTTATCAATAATTTTGTTAATTTTCATCGAGAATATTAAAACAATAGGAGCAAAAAAAAATGGTTCGAATGAAAAAATTTTCACACAAATGTCGAACTAAACCGGCGACTGGACGGCACGACTGATCATTACTCAAAGATTTTAGTGTACACGAAAACTCCCGTTTGTATTTTCGGATGTTGTTTCGAGTTGCTATTTGGGTCAAATTAATGACCCAAAACTCCATATCTTCTGCTCCAAAGTATTAATAATTATTCTATAAATAAGACCCATAAGTCAATTCCAAAATTAGAGGGATTGAGCAAAGTTCAGCATCTTTCTGTGATACGCAGTCGATACATTTTTAATTTTTGTCACATAGATTGTGAAAATAGGTGATCAAACCTCCAAAAAAACAATTCATGAAAAAAATTCTGAATCAAGTTCCGCAGTTGTATTCCATTGAGGATATTCAATTTTTTTTTTTCAAATCGTTTTCGCATTCAGAATCGTCCGCTTTATATTCTACGAGGTGTGCTTCGTGTGTATATAACCTAAAAAAATACGTTATTGCTTCATCGCAAGCACAACGACGCGACGCTTATCGGAATATTGAAATATCGGATATAGAAGCCTGAGGAATGCCGAAAGTCTCCAGGGTGCTTTCGTTTCAATTTCTTGACTGCCACCTAGAGACCCATAAAATTACATATTGTCAATTACATATGTCAATTAAGTGACTAATTCATGTACCGCGACCACTTAACTCAAATTTTTTAAATACGACCAATAGCCTCAATATCACTTCTTTAATTCCAATTCCTTCGGGATGAAGAAAAACCTGTGATTTTTCTTTCTACCTTGACTCATTTTGTTGAGTAAATTATTACTATTCTACAATTTCACTATAACCATTTTTTTTATCAATACTCAAGTGAATATTGCTATGTGCTTATCCTAATCTTATAAAATAAAATGGAATAGTCAGCCGAACAAAATGAGCCAAGTGGATCGAAATCGAGAAAATCTAATGGGTTTTTCTTCATTTTAAAGTTTTTAGAATTAAAAAATTGATAGCTAAGCCATGGTTTATAATTTTAAGACTTTTTTCGGAAAATTTCAGGGAAGTTATCTTAGCTTTCGAGTGAGCAACCCTTCACAGTCAAACTACTGGAGAATAACCGGAAGGTCACACCAGGTGGATTCATGTGTAAAAAAAAAATTATTCAAAAAATGTAAAAAACGTAAAAAATGATTCAAACATGTGTAAAAAAAAGTCGTTTCATTGGAAATCGGAAGACAACAGGTTGAAAGAAAAATCATGTCAATTTGTGAAGATATAGAACGATTTTGCTCCGAAGTCGATGGGTGGATTCCACCCAGTGTGATTGTCAAGGCTCGATATTTTGACTCAATTTTTAGCGTACAAGTGATTTCGATAATCTTTAGCTAATTATCGAGTGATATCGAAGTGCTTTTGTACGATTCTGAAGCATTTTCATGTCATAGCCCCTCAAATTATGTCTTATGGTATTAGATTTACATTAGATTTACAATTAGCCTAACGATTCATTGCTCCTCGCAGTACAATTCAGAGTACGTAAGTCAACTTCAACTTGTTTTACCATACCTCGGGGGAAATTCAGCCTCGAAGACATGTGTAAGGCACTTGTCTAAGTCGCAAGCACGTATCTCCCGGCTTTATCGTTAGTTAGAAACGAAACATTAACAGCCTTGAGGCTGAAGAGATTTATCTTGCAGTCGAGGATACGGCGGTTATGAAATTTTCATTTGAGCAGCTAAAGCTGAGGATCAAGTTTGCCGGGTGCAAGCAATAATTCTGTTCAACACGAAGTTGGCTTAGGTGCCCCTAATCCGAACGAAAATGTATTATTCCTGGGAGATAATTTTTCCCGTTCAAACTCTAGATAGGTACCTCAATTAGCCGGAGGATAAATTGTAATTACCTTTGCCAGTATTTTGAAGGTTTAGATTAATTGAAGCTATTAAATATGAGTAAATTAACGCTGGGAAAGAGGCTCGTAATATGGATCAGAGTTCACAGTATTTATCACCGATGAAAGATAAACTTTCAGAAAAAGATGTTCGACTCTCGATTCCATGGAGAAGAATAACAAAAACCCCTTCTTTTCAACTTCATATAAATAATAAAATAAAATAAAAATAACTTCATTCGCGGATCACAAACTGGAGCTCATCCAAGAAAGTGATTTTTATTCTGGTGAAGATTGTGAATACGGTTTCGCACTGGCTAAATATTATTAATATTGAGGAGGTTGAATTTCATTCGGAATTAATTCAAACGCCTGTTCTGATTTCATTCATCGGTAGCTGAGTTCGTTTCGCTTGATTTTTAAGACTTTTTTTTTATTTCTGGCGCGAGTTACGAACAACGCTTGGATTCTCTTTTACCTTGGGAAAGGAACGATAAAAAAGAAAAATCACGATAACTTTACCCTGTGCTGTAATTTATCTGATCGTGAGCACAGTGTCAGGTGCAGGTGAAGGGTAACGGTAAGGCTGATATAAAAACAGAAGTTTAAGACGTTTAGAGGCTGCAATAATGAGGAACAATTCACTGGGAAGTTTCATGATTTTAGTCAACTGACATATTGAGAAATTGCTAATAATAATTTTCACACCTCATATAATCGCGGGTCATGAATGCAATGGACGGTTAGAGCTGAAAATAACGAACATAAAAATCGTCGATGTCATCCGGGCCAGTTGCTGTGGCAATTTTTCAGAAAATCTGTCAAAATATTCGCCGGACGAGATAACTAATCCATGAAGGTGAAATGAAAGTCACGTGACCTCGATATGATCTACACTTGAAATTTTCAAACGCTATTTTCTCAGCCAAAACACATTTGATTGATGTGAAATTGATATCAGTGACGTAGAAAAACTGAAAGAAGGGCCTGCCAATCGTGGATTTTCGAAAATCGAGACGTAATAACAGTTTTTTAACAATATTGTTCTGTAATCCAAGGAAGTGCTGCCTCTCTCCGCGAGGGGCAGCACCTCCTTGGGTTACAGAACAATATTGTTACATAAAATTCTGATTATGTCTTTCGATATTCGAAAATCCACGATTGGCAGGCCCTTCATTCAGTTTTTCTACGTCACTGATGTCAATTTCACATCAATCGAATGTGTTTTGGCTGAGAAAATAGCGTTTGAAAATTCCAAGTGTAAATCATATCGAGGTCACGTGACTTTCATTTCACCTTAAACCGTGGGCGAAAGAATAAATTTCGTTCTGTATACTCTGGGTCGAAAATAAAGGGGAAAAATTTATGTATCAGATATAAATGTTTTAATACAGTATATTTTTATGAGAAAAAGGTGGTATCTTGCTGTACAAGATGTGAACAGATTCGTGAAAAATATTCTATTACTAACGAGAATATTACTTAAAAAAAGTCTTCAATTGATTTATTTGAAGATTGAAGTGTATTCTATCTTTTGTACCGTTTGAGGCCACCGCTTATTTAACATACGATTGTTGTGGTCTGCACTAACGGAGAAATGTATGGCCAAAAACGGTGTTTCTCACCCCGATTACGTGCTAATTCCAGGTGACCCTCAAGCCCAGCTTTTCTGCCCCCAGATTGTTGAATTCTGAATTGAGTGAGTCGCCAATGTCTTTGGAAGAATCGATTGATTCGTATCCATGACATTGAATAAATATTGCAATTCATCATTAGTCTTGTGGACTTTTCGAAGTATCTGTATTCCTGTGGACTTTTGTGCCCGGTGCTCCTGCTTGGCTTGTCAAAAATAACAACAGGATTGAATGAAGTTTCAAATTAAGCCTTAAAAAACAGACTGGGGTGAATATTGACCCTACGCGTTTCCTGCTCATAAAATCGTTCTGGAAGCAAATAATGAGACTCATAAGTACATACATGAATTTTTTCGTGTTTCAATCAGGAAAAGAATGCCGAATAGAAAATTCAATTTCATTGAATAATAGCTGTTGGTGAAAAATCCACTTAACTTCCCTAAAATGCCAAAGAAAACGACAAAAACGTCATTTTTCGAGATTCCCTGGGGTGGACATCCACCGCAGTCCGCACCTCTAGGGTTAACAAAACACGTCCCTGTCAACGGCTCGTATATTGCCTTTAATATACGTATATGTCGATGTCTACAATGACAGAAATCCTGGGGTTCAACAATTACACAACGTGAATTATCCAAGATTCAACATGTAATGAAAGTCGCGTGATTGAAAGTAGGAACGCTGAACATGTTTATCGAGTAAAAGTTCTGTCATGATCACAGAAATATTTCTGTCAACTTTCTGGGACAAGGAAAAGACGTTAAAATTGGTATGGTTGAAATTTCCAACTGTCTATCGATAGTTCTCGATTCTGTGACCTTGAACTATAATTGCACTCACAAATCAGTGACAGTGAGGAACAGAATATTTCAGGGTAAAATTTTGTTCGTAGATCGAAGTTAAGATACTGTCATTGGTTGCAGGCCGGCACCTTATCGCGTACATCTAGATTCTAGAAACTTAACAACGAGCAAACGTCTGCCTGTGCATGTTATATCGATTGAGGAATGTAGTTTCAAAGTCGGACGTGTGTGTCCAAGTGAACTGAAGAAAATTTTCCTCATCTGTAAACGGCGAAGTACGCAAGAAGCTAATGCGAAAAAAAGTCGTAACGAGATACTAGGACGAGTATAGTGCCGAAGTTTTCGTTGACCTTTCTTCAACCGACGTATTTGACCGTCACCTAGAGCATAGAGCCTGCAGAACTCCCGGGGTTCGGGGTTTCGTAATAGTAAGTTTTATTTTATGTGCTGGTGGTTAACCCATATACAGCGAAAGCGATTTATAGACACTAACTCTAAGGCTATTTTTACACCGAATATTGCTTTTGGGTGCTGCCCGATTTCATCGCCTTTTTCCTGTCCTTATAAAACGGGGGGTTTTCTCACCGAGGGAAGTTATATTCCCCGAAGAGAAATAAATAATTTGCATAGTTTTTGATACGAAGAAAAAAATGTGAAACAAAGGGAAAACGCATGAATATCACGAATTAATTTCTTCGGCTAGCAACAAGCTTCGTATGACAAAAAGGTCGTTCCATTGTGCGTGATACCATATCGCCACTTTAGCCTCAAGGTATTTTGGTATTTCGGTGCGGACCTAAATCTTCTTATGGGCGATAAACGCTGGAACTTTTTTCTTCCCGGTCAGCCAATCACGCGAAGGGTTGATTTTTTTTTCTAGGGGTTTAGAGGAGGGCTCCTCTTGCGGAGAAGTGACGTCCTTTCGGGTTGACTGGTTCACGCATCCCATAACGTAATAACACGTAGATACATCTTACACCTATCTATAAGTTATGGTTGTCGATTTTTTTTCTACTTTATATTCGGAGTTGATCTATGTTCAGAAATCGTTGAAGCGATTCCGTTAGTTGAAATGCCGATTTGCAAATCGTATAAAAAATCGATTCACGTCGTGTCCCACGACTGACGCTGGTCGTCAAATTATTTATCGTCTCGTTTCCTTGGTTGGATAATTTTCTGTTTTTATGATAATTCAATACAATAAAATAAGTAACGAGGTAGCAAAATTTGACATTTTTCTACAAACATCCAGCTTATAATTTTGTCACCCTGACTTTGAGCCTATCACTTAAGGGGATCACCCGATTTCTCACATAGCTTATATTAAATTCATGTTTGTCTCGTGCTAAAGCCACCGTGAGATTTTTAGTGCTCCTGTCATTCGGCGATAAGAAATTTTCCGAGAATGGGATGACGCAAATGAAATTTCGGATCATACTCAGCTCTCTGCGGAAAATCTCAACGACAGAAGTAGTTAACAAAACACGAGCCGGAAATTGAATTGGACGACGGCAGACAGCAAGGGTTGTTGGGGTTCAAAAATAGCGAGACCTTCGCATAAAGGATTCTACGCCGTTTTAGGAATTCTGGTTTGTTCCTGGAGGGATGCTGACAAAGAGGAAAAATTTTTTAATAATTCAATCCTATATTTCTCTCTCACCCCTCAGGTAAGGTTCACTTTCCTAAACAATTGTTTTTCAATATTGTAACCGGACGTATTGGCGAAAAGTTGGCCTGTAAATCTCAATTAATCTACTCTGTGAAGTTCCTAAATTCCTTTGGATGTATCGGTAAAAGTTTGAGCTTCACTGGGTATAAATTAAAATAACTTCTAAATACTTGGATCAAAAGTTTTTTTTATAAAATATAATTAGCATCGAACAAGTCGAGCAAAACTCTCTAATTTTTATCCCATGAGGATGAAAACAACGTGGGATTCTTTTTTATTCGTAAAGAAAGATCCTCAGGTGTTTCTAACGTTGTTAGGGAGCATCTGTCTCCCGAAATACTGGTCTGAGTTGGCTCGTCGCTGACGTACGTTCCGTTGGTGACTGTAGTTATTTAATGTCAGGGTCGTGAGTGACGCAGCTTTATTTTTTTTTCTTTTGTTTTCCTACTGGGAAGAAAAGAGAAAAGCAAGAAAAAAAATGAATGAAAAAATTTAAAAATAAAGTGAACCGTTCAGAGCGAAACGCGGAAGGTGGCGTGACTGCGACATGCACGAGGTCGAGAGTTGACAATGAGTGACCGAGTGAGCCAACGCGATGTGAGATTGTAAACTTATACTGTAGACGCAAGGGGGTGGGAATAAATCTCAGAAAGAATGAAAATCTTCAGACAAGTTCAAGGGTGCGAATGTGTCTGTATTTTTGTTGAAAAACTTAGGTAGCTCACCCTTGGAGTGACGCATTCATTGCCATCCTTCACATATCCACCTGGTTTATATCGGAAGTCCATTAAACTTTTCGGAAAAAAAAGTTATTCGAAAAAGTGAATTGAGAGCCTTTCCCGTTTATCATGTCACCGTGAAATTTAACGCGTGACACTTTTGCAGTAAAGTTGTAAACGTATCAAAGTAAATAATGCAAATTAACTTTTATTCAGTGTAGAGACAATATTCCAGTTTAAATTCCGAAAATAACGTCAAGTCCAGCAAAGAGACGGGGGACTGTAATTTTTAGTGTTCCAAAAATTGTTTATTCTACATGAAAAACACCTCCCTGCAAAAGGGATGAATTACTATGCTGATGGGGAAAGCAGAACTTCCGGTAACAATAGCGTACGTGTTTTTTTTTTTTTTTACGTTTCATCCCGAAAGACCAATTCTGGGAAGATTGCTCTTTCCTAAAAGCTCTTTTCGCGACATTATACATAATTGGTGAAGCTCAACAGGGTATTCCATAGCTTTTGTGAGTTGACCTTCTGCCAGCTCTCTAATACTGATGAGGCTCAATTTTCCCTACACAATACCTTTAGCAAAGTATTGTCATGTCATATTACAGGTTCTCCTGATCCGGAACACGAGTACTACATCTGCTAAGTACTACATTGCTAAGTCGAGCGTTTCTTATACAATAGAATCATACGGGCATCAGCTCAACTTCTGGGTGTCACAGAGTAAGAACAAACCAAGGTTCTGCATTGTTTGCTAAGGATTCGTACGTAGCATTAGTACGAAGACATTCTACCCTCGCATTAGATTATTCAAGATGGGTGTCAGTGTGTACATTAAACAATTGAAACCCCTAGTTTTTCCTCTTTCTTGACAATTTCATTTTCAGTTGTTTATCTCTCTGTCTGTGCAACGTTTCGCTTCAAGACTCGGGTGCAGAGGGTATCACCGAGCCATTCAAGGTGAAATGAAAGTCACATGACCTCGATATGATTTGCACTTGGAATTTTCAAACGCTATTTTCTCAGCCAAAACACATTCGATTGATGTGAAATTGATATCAGTGACGTAGAGAAACTCAATGAAGGCCTGCCAATCGTGGATTTTCGAAAATCGAGACGTAATAACAGTTTTTTAACAATATTGTTCTGTAATCCAAGGAAGCGCTGCCTCTCTCCACGAGGGGCAGCACCTCCTTGGGTTACAGAACAATATTGTTACACAAAATTCTGATTATGTCTTTCGATATTCGAAAATCCACGATTGGCAGGCCCTTCGTTCAGTTTTTCTACGTCACTGACATCAATTTCACATCAATCGAATGTGTTTTGGCTGAGAAGATAGCGTTTGAAAATTCCAAGTGTAAATCATATCGAGGTCACGTGACTTTCATTTCACCTTAAGATCTCGGTGTGTGTTCTCTAAGTACTATCGTGGCCTGAAACTCACGTTCTCGTGATCTTCGGTACACAAAAGAAGAATATTGCTACACTGTTAGGCCAATCACCAACCAACGTCGAAAGCTTGATAGGTTACGTAACAGAGAAGAGCAAAAATTGACAAATTTAACCTCAGATTCTTATTCTCAATCATCCTTACGTACATATTTGAGGCCGTATCATTAAATTCGGATATTTATTTTCAACTCTCATATCAGTTTCGAACGTTCTTTCATTTCAGCCACTGAGTTCGAAAAAAATACGATCTAGATGAATGCTGCAGCTGCAGTTTCGGCCATTTTTTTAATATCCCAGATAACAAAATGCGTGCACAGTGCACGCATAGTGCGTGAACGTTGTGCCACCTAACCCACACGCCGTGAGCTCACAACACCATACATATGCGTCCTCATATGCGTCGCATATGCCACGCACGCGTGATCAGCACGCGTTCGGCATATTGCCCTCCTGTCGTGCGTGGATAAAATTTTATCACAACCAGTATATGATAAAAAATTCGTCTACACTTCATTGGATATGACTATATCCAAATGGATCCGGTTGCATATTGCCGGATACGGGAGTATTACAATTTTTTTTTTCCGTTGCACTGAGACAGTTTCGAACCCAAGGCTGGTTCGCGGTCACCCATCCAACTATTAGTCGCGGTCAATGTTGCTTAACTTCGTTGTACGCTTCAAGTCCGGTGTTGTAATGGCTCCAACTATTTCATTGGAGACTTAGTGATTCTTTGTCATTTTATAACGATGACGAAGTATTTACCTATTTTCACTTGATCACATCTCCCATAACCGACCATACTCATCAGAGCAATAATCTATGTATATCATATTTTTGTATAATATATAATGGGGCATTCCACGCCAACTCGACCACTGTTAAACCCCGACCATCTCAAAATAATTTCATGGTTTTTTCTCAAATTCTACTAATTAATAAACGCGTCCTGAATTTTTGAAAGATTTTTTTATCAACCCGTTATTTTATTATGAACTTTTTAAGTTTATTGAAAAGGCCCATTTTTAAAAATCTGAAAAAATTCTCAAAAATCCAGTGGATGACATAGAACAGCCTCCCGTTTCTCGTAATGTGGAACACATTTTTTTTTTTTTTTTTTTACTTCATTTCGGAATTTGTCAATTTTGAAAAGTGTCGCATCAATGAATTGGAACTAAATACTTGATGAATTTGGTGAAACCGAACATCGACAAGTGAATTGACCTTTATTTGACGCTTTCGATTTGATCCTGTGTTAACTTCAGTTTTCAAAATTGAAAAATTCCGAAATGAAGTGAAAAAAAAATAGAAAAAAAATTGGTTTCACATTTCAAGGAACGGGAAGCTGTTCTATGTCATCCACTGGATTTTTAGAATTTTTTCAGAGTTTTAAAAATGGGCGTTTTCAATAAACTTCAAAAATTCATAAAAAAATAACGGTTTCATAAAAAAATCTTTTAAAAATTCAGGACGCGTTTTTTAATTAGTAGAATGTCAGAAAAAAACATGAAATTATTCTGATATGGTCGGGGTTTAACACTGGTCGAGTTGGCGTGGAATGCCCCAATACTATTCATGTGGCATATGATTGTGAATCATCTGAGAAATTAGTAATCATCAGTAATTTTAGCTATGCTCGCAAGGAAGTGAAAACGGTACGAAAAAAGTTCAGAGTTAAACTTTCATGGAATCTGAATAGTTGTAGGTACTTGCATCTTTGTGCCTAGTGTAATGACCAGGTTAAAATTTGGCGTAAGTTTCTATCCCAAAGTCACTTGACCTGTTTGTATCTATAAACCACATATAGGCTTCCGGCGAGTCCGGTTTCAATTGAATATAGTTCTATCTGAATGGATAGGATCATGTCTAGTCTTGAAACGATCAGATTTGCTTTTATCCAAGACGTACATCTAGATTGACAAATGTATCTAACTGAATCTGGTCGGACACAACAACGTTGGGTCAACTAAATATCATTGTATCTTAATGGAGCCAAACATATTCAATCAATACTTGAATTTGATAGAATTGGATGACATTATTTTCTCTCGGGTATAGATAGTCGTCACGAATTCTGAATTACTTTTTATATCAATATATAAAATTGACACTGAATTATAAATAGCTTTGTATTAATCAGCTCTGATTTGCGTCAAAAAATATGCAGTAGGTATCTTGAACCCTGAATTTTGCTCAAATCAATTTAGTCATTATACATACCATGCAAGTACGTATATAGAATATTCTATATACGTACTTGCATGGTATGTTTAATGACTAAATTCATGCGACATGCGGCTGCCATGAGCCCGCACGCTTTATTACCTGGGATACATTACAATAAACCAAATACGTATTCATTTTATATAATCCTATGCTACTTCAAAAAAACATTCAAAATATGAAATTTTTATTATTTTACACTTCATCTTCAATACCCGCGCGCACGTTGTGATATGGTTGTGATCTTATAGTGCACCTCGCACAAAATGATCACGCCATGCACCATCGTGCATCTCGCACGAAATAATCACAGAGTGCGCCACGCACCAAGTGACTGCACGGTGCGCTCCGTTTGCCTGCACTAAAATAACCGTCGCGTCGTGATGCTGAAAATCCTATATTTTTGCACGCACTGTGTGATTTTCACGCCATGACGGTAACCTGCGCCAACACGCTTGTTATCTGGGATGTAAAGCACCAGCGAGTCTGAATGATGAAAAAAATTTCGGTTGCACTATTTGCCTAAATTTCACTTCCTGACCCAAATTCGATAGATCGTACAGATCAGGTGTAGCATCATTCTAAATAATTATCTAGTTCGTGTTAATGGAACAGCAATGCAAACGGTGTTCTTTTTCTGTACGAATACCGAATACCCAAAGTATTTTTCAACTCATTTGTCTCAGGGTCTAGCAAGTTGGAAATTCAGATTAAAATATGATCTTTGCAGATCTTCATTAGCAAGATAAGAAGTGAAAAGTTTTCCAGTTTAATCCTATTTATTTCGTTGATTTTAAATATATCATCGCGCAATGCAGATTGGCTGTCGTTTAGTTGCTAAAGAATTAACAAATGAATTCAAAAAAAATACTATAATATAATAATAATAATTACTAAAGAATTACTAATATACCTTGTGAACATTTTCGCTGCCTTCTTGTACAAATGATCTCTTGCTCAGTGGGAATTCAAAAATTTGCAATTACGGGTCCAAAATCCAAAACCTGAGGGGTTTTGTGCTTCCAAGAGCCAAATTGGATAACAATCTCTTCTTATTTCTACTCGAAACGAGTGTGATGGTCAGTCTGAAACTGCAGCTTGTTATTTGAATCAATTATTATCCACCGTCAAATTGGGCTTGGGTTTTTTTCACACGCAAATGAAGCTACGTTTGTTTCGTGTATATTCTCTGTATCTGTCCATATCACCTTGGTCTAGAACTAAAAATGTGATTCCACATTCGTTATCTCACTTCAACCCTTTTCATCCGATCACTTTTCAGTACGAAATAGAAGTAGGTTGACAGATGAGCGAATGGAATGGAAAAGCCTGCCACGTCACATAAAACGGCTCACTTACTTCGTCCATCTTATACTCCTCCATCTTTATCTTGTTTTCGTATTGATACTGTAGGTACTTTCTTATTTGCTTTCCTGTTCAATTCAGAGTATTGGCAAATCATTGATTGCGAGATAGTAGAATCGAAGAAAGAATGAGATTTGAGGGAAGGCAGATACTGTTTGAAGAACCAGTCGAGTGTCTCAAAACTTAATTTTTCAGTCACCTCATTCGACTTTTGTCCAGTTTCCAATGTCATTTCACTCACAACTTCAACCGTGAAATTTGTACTGGTAGATTTTCTCATGCAATTTTGGAAATTCGTTCCGCCTCTTGCGAAGAGAAAAGTCGTGAATAAAGAAGAATAAAGTTGAGTAAAAAAATATTTTAGATACGATATCTGCACTTGTTCGCGTGACTATAATATCAACATCGTTCAAGAAATAACATGAGGAAGATATACATGTAGAAGAATCCTGAGGATTCCCTGGAATCCCTCAGAGAATTCAGCACCGGAGTGCCCAGCCGCCTCGCTCACTTCACAAGATAGGGAATATGGCTTTGCTATAGGTTTATAGATATGATAATGCGATAAAAAAGTGCAGACGTCCCCGAGTCTCTTAGACGTTAGATTTCTCTCGGATCATCGCATCACTGGAATCATAAAACGTTCTTTCTTTCTGCAAACAGGACCTTTTCGTTGGCAAAGAAGATTGGAAGTGGTCACCGCGAATTTTACAAAGAGAAATGGCTTCGCCTTGCAAAAGTCTGTAGACGCCGCCGATACAATATTACGAATGAAAGGATCTCTAAAAAAGACCTATGTCCAAAATGCTCATGTGCGATAGTTTTTACACCTCACCAATTCTATTTCGTTACTCCACGGACGCTGACCATTGCAGACAACTGTAGCCCATTGCCAGGAGTGGTTTTATAGTTTTTTTAAATAACATCATATGAAAACATATTCATGGCCAAGTTTTACTAGGGTCTTTACGTAAACCTAGATCTTGAATGAATATAACCTCTCGCCAAGTGACAACACCTCGGAACATTTTATAGCAAATCACAGTGCTCTAGTCTGTTGGCAATGCTGACGGACATCGTATCCTATCTAGACTGAATTTAAAAATCATGTAATTCGAACAATATTCATCAGAATGGATTTTTCTCCGAGGGATCGTTTTAATTTGGATAAACGAAAAACGAATGATTAGAAAATTGGGGAAGAAGCAAAGTTTCAAAGAAATCAGAAATCTCAATATTTTGAATTCAACCAAATTTTGTTGGTCATCCGCCCTCCGTGCATCGAATTACAACCAGTCTGATGGATATTCTTCAACTGGCATGATTTTTCGATTCAATGGAAAAGCTTGACTTTTAGTATACCATGTCAACAGTTTTTTTTTGGGGGTAGTTCAATAGTTTCTAATTGCAGACCGTTGATGACTGATTCAATGGGCTGGAAGATGTAGAAAATTTCTGATCTATCCCGTCTTTCCTTCTCCTACCGAAGATATGTATTAGTTCCCTCTAAGAACTTCGAGTTCAAAGCGGTCGGTGGTGTTTTTGATACTTGCAATTAATTTTGCTCCGTGAAAACTAGAAGTATTCCCAGATAAACCTATTCAAAGGAAGAATCTTATGCAATTGCACGATCTCGGTGTATCTATGTTATGCATCAGTTTGGTCGTTTGTTATGAAAGAAGTTTTATTTTATAACAAAGTTCTTTTATCGGTTCAGATACGGACAAAACAGAAACTTTCTTCCCTTCGGGGTGCTGATATTTCAAAGGAGCTGCAGCTCTTTGTATTTCAATCCATAAAACACTTTCCCATAATCTTTCTCTCCACTCAGTCGTATCTCCTTAAGTAGAAACAAAAGCAGATTCATAGTATCCAAAGTTAACTTAGTAGTAGAATAGTAAAAGGTACAGAAAAAAAATCTGCCTGCTAATTGTCTTATACCCAAGACAAAATTGTTAATATACTCTGGTCTAGCCTTCAGCGTTGGCGAACAGTTGTGAATGGCATTTGTCAAGCCAAGCACGAACAAGAAGTTAAGAGAACATCGTTTAGCGAGGATCCTGGGATGAACTGTGGGAGTCTACAAGCAAAAAAGACGGTAAATTTGTTCATACCTTCACAGCCTCACCTGGAAGAAGGAGGGGGGCGGGAAGATCAGGGCACGGAGAAGCCATTAACTCTGAGGGTTTCACTTCAAAAGGTTTTTTTTTTAACATGTATTTCCCCTTGTATAACCATGAGACGAAGACTTTATGTGTTTTCCCCCAGCCGAAAGTAATGATTGTTTTCTCGTCTTTTCGGTGCCTTTTGGATCCTCCCCCGCACCTTTGCACTCATCAGAGGAAAAATAGACCCCGAGTGAAATCTGATCGCAAAGCTTTCTTGCGTATTGCTAGTGGCTGCGGCCATTTTTTCTCCAGCTGCGTTGAAAATTTTTATTTGTTTTATACCGAGATTTTCACGAATACTTCTCACCGCAGCGAAAATCCTCGAGGATTTATAAGATTTATGGGACAGTCAGCTGTAATGAGGTTTCTCGGTAGTACGGAAACCGCTGGGTATCCATCTTATGTACAACGTGACGTCATCCTCGGTTTCCGTGGATTGAAAATTCAAGCAACCTGTCGTAGTATATGACAGGAAAGTGTAGCAACCGTAATCCGGTACCAACCTCTAATCGATTTCTTTCAATTCACAAAACTGACATTGAGTGGCATCCGATACGGAATTTGCCAATACCCAATCACTTATCTTTTCCGAGAGAGATGTTCTTTTTCGAGACGCATTCTACACCGGCTCAATATGCAGTATTGCATCTGGATCACAAATGTAGTTATTGAATACTCCAGAAGCATGATGTTCATTAGAACGAGGTATGTGAGTGTGGAAAAGTTTGTGCCGATCCCACCGCTGTCACCAATGTAACGAGCGGCTGAAGTATTTTTCATACATCTGAGGAGAGTGCGCATTAAGATGGGAAGGTGACAGGTGACTGTGAGTAGAATTTTGTATCGAAAAATTCGCGATGACACGAAAAATGTCTTGCTTCACATCTTGAGTTCTGACGACACGTCATTACATTAATGTTACAAGACCACCAGTTGCAGTCTGGCGAATTAGACGAGCAAAGTGCGCACTCGTCGTTAGACAAAAACTAATAGTTTGTGTTAACACTTTAGTAAGAAGTAATTTTCTCAGTCTCTCGCTATCCCGCCAACAGAATTATCCCTCGGGAAGCTATTTCTTTCGGATGGACGCTGCACTCCAACAATTTCAGAGAAACAAATTCCACAGGGAAAATATCAAGTTGAGATTCTCTGTCCGGGTAGCTGATGAAACCGTTCTGTAAAAAAAATTAATGACGGGGTCGAAATTTGAAAAGCCATTCATTTCGTCGATCCAGAAGACATCTGGAGAGATAAATGTGAGATTTTTGCTCAGTGAGATAAATTTATTCCCCCAAAAATCGTTTGTTACCAGAGACCGAAGGCTCGAAGATTCGTTGATTGGGCACTAGAAAGGACCCTACCGAATGCGAGGGTATAGATGCGAGACTCCGAGAATTGATCTTTGGCAATCGTCTAGATAGCTATCATACTTTTCCTCCCTTTCCAGTCTCCAAATCAAATTTCCGCTACTCTTACCTTCATCTGGCTTAGATGTATCGATTATAACGATCAGAATGCGAGGACCAGTGGGACCGACGTGACAAAATTTTACCACCATTTATCCAGACTCCTGTCAACTTTTTCCCGTGTTATTCATCACGGCTACGTCCGCACTGTCACACGTATACTTTTTTATGTATCGTTAACAAAAAAGCTACGCGAGATTCTATAGAGATCTCGATATTCTACGATAAAGAAAGCAGGCAATATTTCATCCCTATACGTCAATCATTTTTTTTTTTCAACATCCACAATATTCATCTGTGGTTAGAAAACCCGTCTTTCAAATGTTCGAAAACTCTTTCATCCCAGCTGCGAAGCAAGATTTTTTTATTCTCAAGTATTAGCGGTGAAAGTTTGATAGTCACGAAAGTGTCTAAAAGAATAGTCCTTTTGAGGGATAACCGCAAATTTGCCCGTGGCGGAACGCCGTCATGGTGGGAGTAAGGGTCGGATTTTTATATGTAAGTGGGGTCTTTGTGTCAGCGAAGTTTATATACACGGGGTTCTACTTTAATGGCGGAATTTCAAACCCAAATTAGCCCTTGCCCCAGTTCGATTATACGCTGACATTGTGTTTTCGGGAGGTCGTATGTTACATTCTGCCACCGCGGTTTTTGAACATTCAAATTAATCCAGCCAACCGTATCGAAAAAGAGCTTAAAGAAATTGATAATATATTAGACGTCAAGGATAACTGAAAACCACATTTATTTGGTTTACTTATCTTGTACCTATTTCTCTTCATCTTCCACTTTCTTGCCTTTTCTCTTTTTTGCTCTGATTCTGGATCCCCGAAGCACGCGGAATGTCAGTTGGAAACTTGGACCGTAGAATCTTTTTGTCACTTTTTGTTTCACGATCAGTGATGAACATAAATTTCGATCATCAAAGGTCAAGATTTATGAAAAAAGTGCCAACACATGAATGTACGTATGTTTGCCCCAATCGTTCTCTTCGCGTCTGTTATCTCTCTCTCTCTTATAATCTTTGTATCAAACCAAGGCATTTTTATAAATAGACTAGTTTATCGCCCTGTGAAATTGAATGTTGAAAAATCTGACTCACAATCAGAGGTGAATTAGTATTTCTAGGATTCATTACTCATTTATTCCGAATGTAGAGTAAAAAATTCGACACTCTGCAAAAATATTGATTCAGTATAGAGGACACTCGCACAATATTTTATTTTCAATATTCAATTTTTTTCAAAATTGATATTACCGGGTTTTATAAGTCGTTGAATCCGGACGCTCAATAAAGATATCAAAATGTGAAATAATGGAGTCAATATAGACGACAAGCGCACAGAGGGTTCTCTTTATTGGGTCCACCGCTCTGAATATAGCACTTCAAGCGCCATATTCGGGTTCAGTGATTCAAAAACCCTCGAAAATACCAATCTCAAGAGCATGCTACAGTCATTTTTTACTCTTCTTTACCGACCGTACCC
>JAFFZH010013672.1:0-10085 GCA_018420115.1 Euura saliciscinereae
CAATATAGAATTCAATATACAATTCCGCTAACTAATTCTTTTTCGCGATCGTGACGCGTACGCTTTGATATCAGTGAAAACAAGTGAAAACCGGGTACGGTGGGTAAAGCCTGACTCCAGCATGCTCTCAAAGACCATGAGGATCTGGATATGACAAACATGACAGACAGCACCACTGGGACAGGCACCTGAAGCGTGAGCCAAATACATTGTAAATGATGAATTCTTGGGAATCATTCACTATTTTCTGATGGACACTGATTCAGTGGCGCTTTTATCAGTAAATTTTATTCTCAAACATAAGCATAGGGGTGCAACAGAAGCATTGTTGGGTATAGTTAGTAGTTAATGTCTGAGCATGCCACATTGTTAGTAAAACTTACCAATTTCTGCATCGCGCAGATTTGAGCATGAAACAGGGAAAATCAACCTGGTTTATTAGTGAGTTCGATCGAGGTAAAATTACAGAGAGTATTGAGCCACTGTCTGTGGCTGGTGTGTTAAGTTAGTGATAAGGAGTAGGCAGGAAGTGGTCAATTGAGATGTGAATTATTCCATCAGACTCAATGAACTAACAATAATGTTACAACGACAAGTATTTCACAATGGAACCTGATTTACATTTTGAAACGCTGAATGCGACTCTGTTATACCATTTGTGATAGTTTGCAACAGTGTTGACCAACTCTGTGTTGTTAAACCACACAACAATGCATATTGTACATATAGTTATTATTCTTTACCCCTAGCAAATAACGGAAAGCTGTTTCAACCGTCCGTGTAAATTTGGTAAACATAAATTATATGTTGGACGTACCTAGTGTAGAGGAAGACAGTCCCGTTGGTAACGTTGGTCTGTATGTTTCCATGTAGGAAGGAAGGCTCGCTGCGTGCTTTCGTCAAAGTGGCGAAGGCCTCGCCCGGATACTCGGTCTGCGCGAGACTGAGAATCGGAGTTCCAGGTAACAGCAAAGTCATTAGAGTTAAACTCTCGGCTGTTTTGTTAGATACTCGCGTATTCAAGGGCATTTTGGGATCATTGAGCTGAAAGAGGAATAGATTATCAGATGACGTTATATGATTCGTGAATTATAAAATCGGAGTACACTGAGAAGAAGAGTATTTTTTATCTAATGCTTGTGTTCCACTCACATTCCAGGCAGGCCAATCCTTGGATTTATTCAGATTTTTATCAATTCCCTCCTTCAGCGCAGATGCTGAAATATTTTCATACGCGCTGGACAAAAACTGAGTCTGCTGTGGGAGATCTATGACGGTGAAATTGTCGTTCAAGACGGTTAGTGTATCACTTCCGGTATCTTCTTGCAAAGACATCAGTCTGTAAGGTTTTAGAAAAATTCAAACATTTAAGAAGTGAAATTTTTTCAATTATTTTTGTATTTCCATAGCAACAATGACTTCAAACATACCCCTTGTTTGCAGTGTGATTGGAAATCTTTTTTCGCCACTCTTGTAACACAAGACTGTTGTTCACCAAGTTACGTGTGTGGACATGAGGCAGTCGCGAACGATTAATGGTACCCTCAACTTTTTCATCCCCACCAGCTAGGTTTTCCAGAAGATATTGGCTGTTAGCGATTCGGAAGCCAGAAACACCGAGACCCAACCAGTGCTCCAAAATACTCTATAAAAAAAGTGACTAGAGTCAACATCGTCTCTGATGGAAAATATATCACATATATGGAGATTTTTATCATTATACACTTACAGAAAATTCTTTGACAACGGCAGGATTTTCGAAGTTGAGATCCGGTTGATCGACGTCGAATTGATGGAGGTAGTATTGTTTCCTTTTATCATTCCACTCCCAAGCGCTTGGACCATTGATAGGTAGGATAGGTACCTGAAGTAAAAATTCGATAGATTGGTAAATAACTTTCAGTTTCCAGGTGTACAAAGTTGATATGCTGTACCTGAAATCACAGAACCGAAATTATTATCCTTACCCAATCATTTGGTGGCTCGCGATCTTTGCTTTCAGACTTTTTCGCATCTTGCCAGACATAATAGTTCTTCTTCTCAGTATCAGTACCCTGCATCGATTCATTGAACCAACGGTGTTTATCAGAAGTGTGGTTGGGATCAATTTCGAGTACTATCTCTTGGCCTTGTTCCTTAGCGGCCTTGATTAGGTTTTTGAAATCTTCAATATTACCTAACTCAGGATCAACGTCCCTGAAGTCTGTCGTGTGGCCTGGAAAAAGGTTCTTCGTTAAATCGAACAATCACACGAACGAAATGATGCTGTCTACCTGTTAGCGAGCCCTTAATCACTCCGATGCTTATGACTCTGACATTCTTGTCCTTGAGCTGTTTCAAAATCGGTATCAGCCCTTTTAGACCATTCGTTGCTTTTGATGGTTGCAATTGAACGATGGGACTCTCTTCCCACAATTTCTTTGGCTCAGGAGCCGTACACTTGGGTGCCATGACGATGATGGCTATCGCGCCAGCCAACATGGCTGCCCATAAAATCCAGAACGCGAGGAACATGAACCACCTCAGCCGGATCCAGAAAGGATCATTGGCGAACTTCATCAGCTCCTCCTTGGTCATTCCGGTCAGAGTCGACTTCTCCTGTTCGATGTCGATCTTCGCATCTCCGTTTTCTGACAGAGACTTGACCTATTAAAAAATTCACGAATCTGGTCAGATTGGCCAGGAAACATTACAAGCAAATCTGGTAGCATTCAGACACGTTCTTTCAGAGTGAAAGGAAGTTTTCTTTTTCCTGGCCTATTGTATGATCAAACTCGACTACATGACGCAATAATACCAAAGCGTTGCATGGCCAAGCCACTTTTCGAGTCAGAAAAATTTAGTTGGAAAGCTCGTGACACTTATGGTTTTTGGAACACACGTGATCAGGACTATATAAGAGCGTATTTGATTTACCTCTCTAGCATCTTTGTTTGGATTGATTTTCGTGGAATCCTTGAGCATAAGTTCCTGAGCCGGATCCTCGATATCGGTATCTCCGTTGTGCTTCGTCATATTGGCTTCTTCTTCTTTTGCCGTTTCCTTCACAGCGGGAACGGAGTCGTCCTCCGGAATAGACTTGTACGTGGCGACTGGTTCTTTCGAGCCTTTCACGTCGGTGTCTATATCTATCTTCCCACTCTCCATCTCAATTTTCAAGGTCGATAGCTATGGCCGTTCGAAGTTATACAACGATCCCCGATAAAATTGAGACACTTCAAACAAAACTGGATACGCCTTGATATCAGACTCGTTCAATAGCGTACCTCCAAACCTGTCGCGCACTCGGCCGGTTTATCGCTCGGGCGGGTCTAGAAGTGGCGGTGGGGAAGAACCGAGAACGGATACCGTTCGAGATAGTGTCCCGCTCGCTGTCCCGTCTCGGCGGTTGGTCGGGTCTGCTGTGCCAATGGGGCGGCTGGATACAACGGCAACTGCCAATATGCGTCTATTTCTGACGCAACTTTAAGGAACACTGCGTCACGACCGTTTTTTTTTTCCGTTAACTTTTCGACAAAGTATTGATTCGATCCTGTATAGGAGTGCGTTTCACACCAACTGCCTTTGGTCCAAGGTTACCGTATCTGGGAATTTCTGAGACTCACAATCAGCCAGCCCACAATCAGTTCGCTTCACGATGCGACATGCGAGTAATATAGTTGAGACGATTTCAGTAAATGTCCTACGGTACAAATTCCTATTGTGACGTAGCTGATACGATATTCTCTTAATGTTTGTGATAATCATTGGATAATGATAAAAGGCATCTGGAACGAGAATAAAAACATGTTTGTTACAAACATGTTTTTCTTTCCGCGCGTTAATTTGGAACTCAATACCAACTCACGGTTGGTTCGAAAGTTGGACGAATTCGTATTTGACCTGGGTCAATTCTACCAATTGTGCTAATGATCAGACTCAAATAAATGCCTGTGGTGTCGTTTTTTTTTACACCATTGAAGAATTAGTGGCGACTCCACATAATGATATGTATTCGTTATCGCTTAGATATTTTTGTTCCTTCACGAGTTCGCACTATAATCTTTGGGGAGTTGCATTTTTGTGCCAAGAATTGGCGCTGCTAAATTTAATGAGATAGACAGATAGTTATACCGCAAAATCATAAGCAATTTCTTTGTCTACAAATTAGAGACGTATGGTATACATATGTACATACATACATGCTACCTAATACATGAAAAATTGGCACTAAAAGATTCATGAAACATTTTAGCAAGACATGCAGTAGCAGGTTATTATAGAGCTGGTTTCTAACATGCATGAGTAGAAACTGTGCGATATATCCGAGGCCACGCAGTATCGTTGGATTTATTTCGATTCTCTTCATTTCAGATAGTACGGAATAAAACTAACGCACCATGATGTATGTATCCCAGGGAAATGGTATCTGGCGCGCCCGCGATAGGCAACTGAACATACACCTGTAATTTGGTTGGCAATGCCAAGCGTTGTAGGTGGTTGTAGCTCGCCGCCGAAATAATTGCCGAGCTACAACTAAACGCTTGGCATTGCCAACCAAATTACAGGTGTATGTTCGGTTGCCTATCCCGGGCGCGTCAGATACCATTTCCCTGGAGAATTTTTCTTGAATATCAGGTCAGTAAAAACACGACTATTTAGTTGATATGTCGGTCCAAATGAGGACCCTCCTCATGAAAATAGAAAATTAGGGTCTATGATACTCTGCAAAGAATCACGCTCTAGTATTATTGCGTGAATTATGTGAAATTATAGAACGGATAAAAGTATGCTGCAAGCTAGAAGGATTGATCAGTGTGAATTCCTCGAGTGCATTTTTTAACGCAGATCAGTCTAATCCTAGTTGCTACTTATCCACAACTCAGCTACAACATGCGCGATATTATGAAACAAAACGAATTTAGTCCGTGCCAGCAGTAAAACGTAATGTGATTGGGAGGATTATTTCTTTTTTGCTGCCGAAGCCGATGCCTGCTGCGGCTGTCGCAAATTTCTGCATTCTGGAGCGGTACAGTGTGACTCTAACGCAAATAAAATTGAAATCACGAGTAGTATTTTTTGCGAAAACAAGGACGTGGAGGGCGAGGCAATTATTCACTTGGCATATGAGGATTAGAGCAATGAGTTTTGGCTATTAAGATATCGCCTTGCAGTGTGATTTTTCCCGGGTCACCATCGAGCTGGTATAGCGGTGTGATAGTGTAAATTATTGAACGTAATTCGCGTGCTGCCTGATTCCAAGTTAATTATACGTCTCGCACCCGAACACGATGGAAATTGCAATTTCAATAGCTTGTAGTGAAGTTTATGCCCTCCTTGTGGCACGGAATGCAAGTTTGAACTTTGCCATGTATAATAGGTTTTAGAATTGTATTTTGTTACAATATGAGAAGTATCGATCGATAATACGAGGGTTTTGAATTTTCGTATCACCTCATTTTATATATTATAGTTGTCCATTATAAAACAGTTCAGACGTGCTTGTTCAATGCAGGACATTGAAAATGAAGATATTTTTTTCTATTCTGTACATTTGGGAAAATCGACGGAATAATTTCTTATTCAAAATTGAATATAAATAAATATGATTCAATAATTTCATCTTACGTTTATTTATACACATGCCCCGTGCTTTTCCGCATGCGGGCAGGTCCGTGCACCTGACCCCAGGCAACCGTACTTGCACCCCATGTTCTGCATAGCACGTGCCGTACGTACGGTTGCCTGTTTCAGGCGCACCGAGTGGCCCGCATAGCGAGAAACTCACGGTAGAGAAACACGCAGTGTAATAATTGAAAGAGAAAATTATATCCAGACTCCTAATTCAATGCAATGTTCAATTTTTTGGGCGCAGGGTTGATCACCAGATTTTGCAGGATTCTCCTTGCTGATGCACGGAATAATGGATAGTCGGCAAAATCAACTAGATATAAAGATTGTACTACAAAAATCAACATACCTACCTATGAATCGCAAGAACGTGTACATAAGATTCGGTGGAACGAACTACGTGCGATGCATAGTTGAGATAACACAGCTGTTCAATATACGCATAATTATTTAGCGTTTTTAGGTAGATCGTTGCGAGTTGGTAGGGCTCTGATACTTGTGATACTTGAAGCACTGACTTCAAGCAGACACAGTCAATCGGTGTAATTTGCAATATTATTGCGCCCAATCATATGAAACCCGTAGACCATACCGACATGTGTGGCTGCAGCACGGTTAGCTCATCTTCGTAGTCGGTAAGGAGTCTGCGAGATGACGCCACTATAACGTTACTCAATCGAGATGATGTTCTGTAACTTATTGGTTGGGACAATTACCCGGGAAAATGGTAATGTTAACATTTTTCACTTTGCGTTCGATGCAATTTCACTTCAACTCATTGCACACAGAATATAAATTTTTTTTAACCAAGGCTAACAATGTTCTTTAATCATTGATCCAAATATCATTTTTGAATCAAGGATAATTTAACACTTGGATCAAGAATATAAGTACTACCATGATTTTTGATTCAAGGATAAAATTCTTGATTCTTTAATAGTTCTTTCGGTGTGATATAATTATTATACACAAAGAAAATCCTGAAAGGTTGTTAATCTCATCAATTTCGGTACACCTTGATTTCAAAATCTTAAGGATTTCCAAATATTCGCAAACTTTATAAATTATAACTTAAGACGCCTTTAATTGGAAAATTAAAAAATTAGGGGGTGTTAGATATCAGATTTCACCAGTAATTAGCCCCCAGACGAAACAATCATTGAATTATTATTAAAGTAACATTGAACATTTGACTCAGGAATTATTTCTATTTTTGAATCAGGCGCTGCAATCGTAAAATTTTTCCGATACCCCAGCTGATAATTGTATTGGGTTACTCTCTAAATTTGAATCAGTGACAATCAGTGAATATACACTGATTTCCAGTTATAAGTATACCACTGAAAAAATCAGTGGTATACTTTGTAACGTGGCAGCTTCAGCTCGCCTCGTTACTAAATGCTCCCTGAACCCTGGACGGTAAGTAAATTCATTTTCCTAGGAATGATTGTGAGTGAGAATGATTTCGGAATGAATTGTCACCTAGGGAACGATAGAAACTAAGAAAAGCTCCGAGCGGCGACAGAGACAAACTTGCGTTGTTAACTTGATTAGTAATTTCTTTGGGTTATTTTTAAATTCTCTGAGGTAAACCCGTTCTCCATGGAGAACCACTGACAATTGAGAGACGCTGAGGTAAAGAAGCAGCGGAGGCGAAAGACAGACCCGGGGAGTTACCAGAAAGCTCAGAACTTCCTCCAGGGGGGCGCAGCCACGTGAGGGTAGCTGACCACTCAACACCGAGGGACGAGACAGCGGGGGTCTTCCTGCTGTCGTGAAGAGCCGTGAGTCCCCCAGGATGGTCATCCGCCTGCCCAAGGGCAGCCCGCAGCACACAGCAGTGACACCGCTCCGCATAACTCTCAGGAGTTAAAGGGTTTTCCGAAATTCGCCAAGAGGACGACACTAACTGATCATAGAATTAAGCAAAGAGGGGGAAATAGACATCCTGCTCAGAGAGATCACTCTGGCGTTAGACCTAGGAGCGTCGAGACGTAGAGTCACTCTTGTAGTCTTGTAGAGATTTCTGGTTGAGGGATTTTTGAGTTAAGAGTCGTGTGAGAGCTTTTTTGAGAGTTTTGTGAGCATCAGGAGCCCGAGGAGATCTTGTGCCGACTTGTCTGCGCTGGTTTTTGTTAAAGTAAGTGACTTCATTTTACCTGCGGTAAATCTGAACGGATCACTTGAGTTTCGTATTATATCTGCGGTCTGAGAATAGACAAATTTGGTTTCCTGGATCTCGAGTTCAGATTGAGACTGAGTTTCGAATTGTCGACCGAAGCCAGAGTTTGTAAAGTGGGTTATCAGAGAATTTTTATTGTTAATTTTGGGTACTGAGTAGAGTCTTTTTCCTCGCGGAGGGTTTTGCCTCGTGGCGCGATTCGCCATCTTGTCTTTGTCGTTGCCTCGTGGCTTTCAGCGGAGTCAGACGCGCCAGAGTCTTGCAGGGTTATTATTTGAGTTATTAGAGTTCATTGATTGAGAATGATTGCCTTGAAGGGCTCGTCATGAATCATTGTTAATTTTTCTGTAAAATTATTTCCTGGGAAATAGTGGATAAGTCGAATACAGGGTTTAGCGGTTCGTCTCACGAGCCGTTAAGATTCAAAATTGAGCTGTAGTGTTTGTTTACGTTCTTCACCGAGCCCGGTCTCGCTTCTCGAGAGCCGCGCTCGCCTTGTAGCGGTCACCGTTATTATTATTTCTTGTAAGATAGTTTAGTGAGATATTGGTTCGCCTCACGGACTTAATTTGAATATTATCACCTCGTGGTGTATGATTATTTTGCCTTCGGCCTAGTAAAATTATTGTTTTCTTTGGATATTAACTTTTATCATTTTCTTGTTAACTTAGTGTTAAAAATTATTCCTGAGGCTCGTTAATTTCATTTTACCGGTTAACCCGGGCCTGTCCGGGAATTAACTTCATTTTTCATTGTTCCGAGTCGTCAGCTTTGGGCTGAATGAATTATCTGTTTGATCTTTTGTTTTGTTATTGATGGAATCCAGTGGGATTCGCAGAGTTGCTTTTTCTGAATAAATTGCACGTTGATTAGTTGATTTGAAACCCTGAGTTTGTTGCTGCCAACCCTGCTTCTCCCCTCCACCTCGGCTTGTCGTAACGTTTCCCCGCCCCTCTACCAAATACTGTGCTGCCGGCCGTTTTTGTTTTGTTTTGCAAAGAGTTACAGATTCTGAAGAGAAATGATGCGTTAGGCATCTGGCGCCCAAAACAACCCCTGCTTTACCCGTTGAGTCGATACGGCAGATCCGTAGCGACCCGGCTGATTAGAATATTTATTACCTTGAGCGTCGATCGTATCGACCCGGTGTGATAAGAGAGATAACAGTGACCCCGTGAGTCAGTCAGTTGAGATTCATTTTCAGATTTTCTTCCCAGTGAATCTTCGGCTGTACTTTTTACACATATAATGAAACCTTGTGTACGATTAATATCCGTTAGGTATGTCTCGACTCCTGCAGTGAGGCTATAAGAAGTAGTGAGGGTATTGAAAACTTGCTCAAAAATCAATCCTTTGTACAACACGGATATTTGGTAATATTTATAATTGGTAATTGTCGATGCCCGTTGCGATAGAGTATCTTCGATCCGTCGTCACCCTGACCAATATATTACCCAAGTATGATAAGTTCGAGACATGTAGGTATAACGAGTCACTCAATATCTGTACAGATGCATAGTTAAGGGCATGCCCCGCTCGTCGGCGATTTTCTGGATTCCCGTTCACTCGGAAGCTGACTCACAGAATCAGCTCATACTTTCGCAATCCATTATGAACAAATGTGCCAAGGGTGGAAAGTCATTAGTTTGAAGACGGTCACGGTGCCGGTCGCCAGTTCTTGCTTTCGGTCTCTCGGTTTCCCTATCTCTATTTTTCTGCCTGTCGTTATACTTTTCGCGAAGGTAATGACTTTCCACCATTCGATACCTCTCAATAAGTGTACCTTTCAAATTAGACTAGATTCTGTTCGTTAGTTTGGCAAAGAAAGGAAATCCCGCGAATGAAGCTGGTGGAGAAGGAACGGAGCATGCCCTTAAACTTGAGTTCAAAATAAGAGAATGCTCCGCAACGCGATTAAGAAGAGAATGGATGACGAGTAAGCAAATGCTGCTCCCCGGTTTGATGGTTCTTCAGTTACCTCCTCAGAACTGTCTGTCTCGGGTTCTGGTTCCATGCTTGTTGTTGTAGTTGTGAGTGATTCAGTGGACGTTTCGGCCGTTGTACTGGGGACAGTCGTAGTCGTCAAAGTTTCGGTTGTGGTGGTCACTATTGTGGTGGTGTCGTTCAGATCGAGTGTCGTAGGTCGTAGTGTTGTTGGTGACTCGGTGGGAGTTTCTGTCGTTGTACTGGGGACGGCAGTAGTCGTTAAAGTCTCGGTTGTGGTTTTGAGTGTAGTAATGTCTGGTGTGGGTGTCGTAGGTTGTAGTGTTGTGGGTGCACTGGGGGTGGAACT